>JACBKR010005326.1:0-19309 GCA_014218235.1 Colocasia esculenta | reverse complement strand
CAACGATGTTCATATTCAAGTTTCTAGTACAAGTGACCATGTGCCATGCCCCTGAAGTGCTCATATTTCCTCGTCCTTGGCAGATTTTCCAGTGAGGAATGGTGAGGGCCAAACGAAAAGTTTTGGGTTCAGATTCTGAAAAAGTTAAGTATACATAATATGTAAATACATTTGCTTACGTTGTCCTGTGTCTATTCGAGTAACCATGTGATGAGACTTGGTAGAAGCTAAAGGAATTGTACTGGATATGGACTGTTGAACCATAGTTGTAGCTATTGGAGCAAATATAATGCATCAGAGTGATCAACTTGGGAAGGAAGTAGAGTTCCTGTTGGTCTTCTATAGATGAAATGGAGCTAGATTGCATTGGGGGTTAAGCTCATCTTCTTCAGAAGGCTCTATTGCAAGAGTGTTAGTATCCACAATTTCTGGGACAACTTCTAGAGGTGGTTGGGTGCTTGAAGCTCATCTATTTGAATTGGGGATGGCTAAACAGTATACTCAAGCCAATCATTAGAATAGTTTGAAATGTGTTCTTGTAATTTTCCATGAAAGGGCATAATGTCTTCATCAAACAACATATGTCTATGAATATATATTTAATTAGTTGGAGGGTGCAAACATCAGTAGTCTTTGTGAATGTTGCTATATCTAATGAATAAACAAGGTAATGACTTTGGGTCAAACTTAGATTTTCTATAATATTTCAAGTTAGAAAAACATCTACAACCAAACACTCTTAAAGTTGCATAATCTGGCTGCTCATTGTACAACTGAAAATAAGGAGATTTGTTCTATAAAACTTTGGTAGGAAGACGATTTATGACATACACAACTGTGCTAAAAGGTTCTACCCAATAATTCAAATCAATTCAACTATGAAACAACATGATTAATCTCATTTCAATAATGTGTCTATGCTTCCACTCTGCTTGGGTAGTTTGTTCTGGAGTGTGAGGACAAAAAAATATGTGAAGGATCCCATTATCAGCAAGATATCTTTGGAGTTGTTGCTCAATATATTCTCCTCCATTGTCAGAATGTAAAGTTTTAATTTTTGCACTAAAAACATTCTAAATCATCTGATGAAATTTAAGGAAAACATCATAAACATCAGACTTATTGGTGAGTGGAAAAAATCATGTGAATCTAGTATGATCATCGACAAATATGACGTAATAATGAAAACCATGAATAGAAGAGATAGGCGATAGACCCCACACATCTGAGTGAACAAAGCAAATGATCAGCAACAACTTTATTATCTACCTTGAAAGGTAATTTCACATGCTTGCACATTTGACAAGATTCACGGAAGGAAGAAGACAAGTCATGAAAGGAAAGTAAATTTTTCTTTCCAAGAAAAGATAACTTGATGACCCAACTAGCAAACTGATCTAAAAAGTGTGCTAGTTGGTAGACTTCTTAAGAAGGTCATTCATCTAGAGACTTTTCCCAACTGAGCACGATTAACTTTGAAGTTTTTCTCCGCTCGAGCTAAAAAATAACTAGTTCAAGTTTGTAGGTAATTTGTTGATTTAGTCCATTTAACATATTTTTATATGGGGTGTTACAATCTACCCCTCTTATTTAACGTCCTCTTCACTAGGCACATATAGCACACAATCAAACCCCAAGCAGATAAGATTTTAGAGGTGGCCCTCACAGGTTCAAGAGGTGGCCCTCACAGGTTCAAGAGGTGGCTCCCACTATGTAGAACTTTGTCCAATTATATGTTTAAGAGGTGGCTCCCATAGTATAGCACTTTGTCTTGTGTGGCACTTAGTTCCTACACTTCCGATTGGGATATGACTCTGATACTATTTGTGATGACCTAACTAATTAACTTAGGGCTGTTCAGAATTCGGTTCAACCGAAAAACCGAACCGAACCGACCGGTTCGGTTCAGTTCGGTTCGGTTTGGGATCTTACACAGTTCAGTTCGGTTTCACTTTCTGAAACCGAATAAACTGAATATATATTTTATAAATATGATTTATACACAAACGAGTCGTAGCCCAGTTGGCTAGCCTATGCACCAAGCCGCCTGCGCTGGTGCGGGTTCGAAACCCACCTTCCACCCGCGCGATTTTTTGCCAAAATTTAAGTATTTCTTCAACAAAAGATAGCGGAGCAGGGATTCGAACCCCTGACCGCCCAGAGAAAGCAAGCGCGCCTTAGCCACTGAGGCATGCGCGAGCTTCTGATATAAAAGATGTTAAACTTTGGTTTAAACCGAACCGAACCGGTTCGGTTTGACCTTGAGATTCGGTTCGGTTTGGCAAAAAAAAAGAGCCAACCCGAACCGAACCGGACCGTGTTCACCCCTAAACAAACTAACCCAACAATTATGCTAGTTGGTAGACTTCTTAAGAAGGTCACACATCTAAAGATCTCTCCCAACTGAGCATAATTAACTTCAGAGTTCTTTTCCTACTCGAACTTGAAAAATGACTAGTTCGAGTTGTTGGTAGCTTACTGATTTAATTCATTTAACATATTCTTATATGAGATGTTACAATAACACTTTCTCTAAAGGATGTCCAAGTTAAGCATGCCATCTATCACCATCACAAAGAAAAGTTGTATTCTCTTCACCTTCATTTGAATCAAGCATGTATAGCCCTCCTTTAGATCTGCCCTTTGTAGCACTTTCTCTATTTTCTGATCCTTGATAACCACATAATTAGTCATAAATTCACATACACATTCATTTTCTTTTGTGAGTTTGCTAATAGAGATCAGATTTTTTGAAACCGATGGAACTACATAAACATTATTCAAAGACAATGATCCAACTTTAGTAGAGCTTATGTGTGTTATTGGTAAAGTGGAACCATTTGCAGCCATAATTCTATTTGAACCATAATAAGGCCTCAGACTAGAGAAATTACTGGTTTAGTGAGATGCATGGGTAGTTGCACCTGAATTAGGATGCCACTCGGATCAGTGGGGTTGGTAAGTTGAAGTCCAAACATGGCCATGTTCACTTCTTGGGATGGAGTGTTTGAGTTGGAATGACATCTTGCTACAATATGTCCAAATCAGCCACAATTATAGCATTGAACTGGAGAATGACTTTTTGGGCCCTGGGGAGGATATATTGATGGAGCATGAAATCCATATGGTTGCTGAAAAAAAAGAGCATTAGGGGCTTGAAACGATGCTTGTAGATTTTGCACATGAGATGTGGGGATCATGCCATTCATATTCTGTCCTGTCCTTGTTGGTTTGCTTGTTAAATTATTCACCATCAAATGCTAACCCTTGTTGGGAAGGAAAATATGAGATTTGTAGATGAGCTTTGTGAGGGTGGCTGTCCATGTATTGGAGGAGAAAACAAATATGGAAGTAATTAATGGTGGCTGCATGAATAAATTATGATTGTTGGATTTCTACTTTTTTTATTTCCTCCACTTGTTTGAGAGTTTGAAGTCGCACCACTGATTTCCATGTTCATCCCCTATCTTACTTTCCTTCTTTGCTAAGAAAGCAATATCTATTGAAGAAATGTGAGCCTTGTTAGCTTTAACTTTTGATTTATGAGCAATGAGTGTACATATGAGATCATCATATGAAGGCAAGGGAGAACCAGCAAATATTGAGGTAATAGAGTCATCATACATTGGATTCAGTCAATTTAAAATCCATGTAACCTTATCTTCCTCATCAACTAGTTTCCCAATTGCAGTTAGATTATCAAAGATCTTCTTAAACTGACAAAGATATTCTTCTACATTTTCTTTATCTTGTCAACAGTAGATCAGTTCTTTTCTATACTGACCTTCTTTGGCTTTAGATCGTTCAATAACTAGTTTTTGAATATGTTCCAAAATTTCTTTAGCAGAGTTGAAGTCAAGAATCTCAAAAAGTATATTGTTGGACAATGTAGCATTCAACTAGCTAACTATAAGCTGACCAGTTGCTATCCATGCTTTGTAGGCTAGATTATCACTATATATCTTTTTCAATTTCTCCTTTTGTAACAATAGTAGGATTAGGCTTGGTCCTGTTCCATCTATATATCCCATTAGACATTGACTACGTAAAATAAGAAGTGACTGTGCCTTCCAGAGAAAAAAATTGCTCCCAACAAATTTGATTGAAACTAACGATGTGATTGAGAACATAGAAAGGGATGGTGTTACCAATGTTGAAGAGTCAACAGTGGATATAATGCTTGACAAAGTAGCACCAACAGATGCCATGCTTGATGAGGATGATTTTGGTTGGCAAAATGAGACAAATCGATGAAGAAGATGACCCTTTATAGTTGATCTTCAAAAGGATTTTATCGCTCTGATACCATAAAAGAAAAATAAGAAAAGTGGAGAGAAGATTTAACGTGGTTGGATTTTCAACTACGTCCACAAGACCGGTCATAAAGCCTATCTTAGCCTTGAACATGGGATCCATTCTTATTATAATGATACATCCCTTCTTTGTTTTAGCAATTTCCCTTTCATCATTGCTACAATAGTAATAGAGATTCTTAGAACTTTCACTTTTTACCAATTCCAAACTATCATTCTTGCTGTCACAACAGGTGTTAGCCTTGCTGTCCCTAAATTTAGGTAAGTCGTTGACTCCTCCCACTTCTTGCTTGCTGTCCCTAAGTTTGGACAAGTCTTCAACACCTTCATTATGAAATTTATCATTATCTCTATTAATCAATGGCGTTGGGAGGAACCCATTAGTAGGAAGCCTACAAGGGATCAAAAAGGAGATGGAGATTCAAGAAAGGGAAAATCTCGTGAGTGGTGTGCAACAAACTCAACTTAATGAGGGGCTGAGGTCATTTGGGGTGGGCTAATCCTTAAGATTGTACCCACCCCTAATGGGGGGTGTAGTTTGGTGAACTATTCAAGAAATTGGGAACCACCGTGAACGATTTCCTAAATGGGCGGTCATTAGAGGGCTGCCCGTCCAGTATGGTGGTATGTAATGGGGGTTATTCCTTCATGTTTGTCTTTGGCTTTTTGAGTTTTTAGCTGTAGAGATCTTATATTGTGACTACCTTCTAGTAATCATTAACCAACCAAAACAAGTTTGTGTTGTATTATAATATTTCTCTCTCTCTCTCTCTCTCTAATACATCTAGAGAGATGCAACAATACAGGGATGCGATGGGCCATACTATAGCAACCGTCGTTGGATCTCAGAATATTTTTTTTTAAAAAGCCGTCAATTTCGCACGTCTTTCGCACTTTATATGCATAGTCCGCGGCCCGTTGAATCGCAATCCAATGGGGTGCATTACCGTCGCACCCTAATATTTCAATACATATATATATATATATATATATATATAATATATATATATATATATATATATACACATAGAACCAAATGCTCCCAATAGAACCAATGCTCCCAATACGGTCGCTGAGTTTCGATCGTCAGCCACGCGAGTACTAGCGTGGAGGATGTTTCTGCTTATTTAGTATCAACATTTCATCTGCCATGTTAAATAGGATGACTAGCAAGCCACTTACTCATTCATTATCGGATCGTGAATGAGACCGCTTTCAACCTCAATGGCCCACTAGATCTAATCACTTCGACAGAGTAGTTGTTACCCTTAGACCATACCTATATATAGGTTGTCCTCAACTACCAATGACAGTCCTATCCATATATAGTACTACTCCGTAGGGGACATATATCACACCACACACACACACGGTGCGACGGTGCGACCCCGTCACACCACAGTTGTTGCCGTTGGATGGAGATCTAGAGGCAGCATGCACTGCGTGCTCACACATGGTTTTTTTTTGCTGCCGCTAAATCCCCATTCAACGGCAACAACTGGGGTACGACGGAGTTGCACCTCCATACCCTAGCATAACTCTCTCTCTATATATATACATGAGTTGTCCTCCTAGGTACTATAGTAATTATCTAATTACGACATTTAATTTCTAAAATGTAAATTATCGAACTCATGAGTCTGAGTCGAGTCATCTGATCTACTTAGTCGCCCTGTATCACTCTAAAAAAGATGACAAAATCAACATCCGGTCCACATCTGGACATGCAAGTTATTTTTAAGTCCATTGACCAATGTATTTTGGCATCTGGTCCAAGTATTCTGGATCTTTATTTTTAGCTCCAAATAAGGCTCCACCGTCAGTTAACTGACGGTGGAGAGGGGAAAAATTCTAAAATTCCATTTTGCCATGAGTAGGGTGACCATCTTTGCTGTTCTGTTGTTGCGCTGCTGCTGTTGTTGCTTCTTTTAGGATTGTTTAGATATTAACTGAGGGCGACCATCTTTGTGTTTTGTGTTGCACTGCTGCTGTTGTTGCTTCTTTTAGGATTGTTTAGATATAACCGAGTATTGTTTAAAGCCAAAGAGTGTTTTGTGATGATCCATGGAAGGTAACAACAGCAGCAGCGCAACAACAGAACAACAAAGATTGTTTAGATATTAACCGAGTATTTTTCAAAGCCAAAGAGTGTTTAGATATTAACCGAGTATTTTTCAAAGCCAAAGAGTGTTTTCATGACCTGGCCATTTCATGTGAATCTCTGGATTGCATGCCCAACTCCACCCCCAAGCAGTGGCAGTGGGGTTCCTGGCACACTATTCCAATACAACACAATATCTAACATAACATTCTTCACTGTTATCATCCCAAGTCTTCTTCCATCAATCTGGAGCAGGCAGCCTACTCAATGTTATGATTCTATAAAGGTCCACATCAGGCTACCTACTCAATGTTAATCTTTATATGGCGTGAAGTGAACCTAGTGAATGTAAACACAGGGGAAAGGCAGTAGGGCAGCACACTAGGGTGATAACAGTGATGCCCCAATCAACAAGGGCTAGCACATGGGGTGATAATGTTCTTCACACTGGGGAAAGGCAGCAGGCAACACAACACACTCTCTTATGACAGTGATGCCCCAATCAACAAGGGCTAGATACATGGCAACCACAGTGGGGACACCCCTGATATTGAAGTTACAAAAAAACACATGACTGAATGCAGTAATACCCTTGTGTCCAAACATTCATAGAGGACCACAACTAAGGGATCCCATGACAACAATTGTTCAATTTTTGTAGACAGATGGGATCAAAAGAAACTAGATACATTGCTACTAGAAATTGAAATAAGATAGACCAAATCAACATCCGGTCCAAATCTGGACATGTGAGTTATTTTTAAGTCCATTGACCAATGTATTTTAACATCCAGCCCAAGTATTCTGGATCTTTATTTTTAGGTCCAAATAAGGCTCCACCGTCAGTTAACTGACAGTGGAGAGGGGAAAATTTCTAAAATGCCCTTCTGCCATGAGTAGGGCAACCATCTTTACTGTTCTGTTGTTGCACTGCTGTTGTTGCTGCTTCTTTTAGGATTGTTTAGATATTAACCGAGGGCGACCATCTTTTGCTGTTCTATTGTTGCAATGCTGTTGTTGTTGCTTCTTTTAGGATTGTTTAAATATTAACCGAGTATTGTTTAAAGCCAAAGAGTGTTTTGTGATGATCCATGGAAGGTAACAATAGCAGTAGAGCAACAACAGAACAAAAAGATTGTTTAGATATTAACTGAGTATTTTTCAAAGCCAAAGAGTGTTTAGATATTAACCGAGTATTTTTCAAAGCCAAAGAGTGTTTCATAACCTAGCCATTTCATGTGAATCTCTGGATTGCATCCAACTCCACCCCTAAGCAGTGGCAGTGGGGTTCCTGGTACACTATTCCAATACAACATAATATCTACATAACATTCTTCACTGTTATCATCCCAAGTCTTCTTCCATCAATCTGAAGTAGGCAGCCTATTCAATGTTATGATTTTGTGAAGGTCCACATCAGGCTACCTACTCAATGTTAATCTCTATATGGCATGAAGTGAACCTAGTGAATGTAAACACAGGGGAAAGGTAGCAGGAAACACAGTGGGGTGATAACAGTGATGCCCCAATCAATAAGGGCTAGCACACTGGGGTGATAACATTCTTCACACTGGGGAAAGGCAGCAGGCAGCACACTGGGCAGCACACTCTCTTATGACAGTGATGCCCCAATCAACAAGGGCTAGATACATGGCAACCACAGTGGGGACACCCCTGATATTGAAGTAACAAAAAAACACATGACTGGATGTAGTAATACCCTTGTGTCCAAACGTTCATAGAGGACCACAACTAAGGGATCCCATGACAACAATTGTTCAATTTTTGTAGTCAGATGGGATCAAAAGAAACTAGATACATTGCTACTAGAAACTGAAATAAGATAACATCTAAGTTCAAGAAGTTGCTAATTATTTCACATCTCCAAAATAAAGTAAATTGAGGTTCAATCTAAGTGCACATTCATGTCCTCTTGTGAGTGTGAGTTACCATCACTCCCATCACCTCCATCCTTATCTAGAATGCTTAAAAATGTAAATGTCTTTGGTAAGGATTGCACAACCACTTTTGCTTTGTTTATAAGTGATTTTGAACCCCTCAACTCATCCTCCAACCATGCAATTCTGTTCTCTAGTTTTTTTATCTTCTCATCTTTTTCGCAGTTGTTGTTGAATCCACAAAACTTTGCACTTTATCACACCACATGAATAAATCACAATTCATCTCCTATGAAGAACATGAAGAAAAATTCTTATTAGTAGACTAAAAATATAAAAGAACGAAAACAAATAATTGGAGATAATTTACCTTGCATTTGTAGAATTTTCTTCCTAGACTTTTTTTTCGTTTGGCTAGTACTCACACAAAACAAAAACTATGCCCTATAATACATCTCATTGGTGGAGGTTGGATAGGAGAGCGTCTCGAACTCACTATAGCAAGTGAATAAATGAAATCAATCACAAGATTAGGAAATCATGAGAAACAAATAATCATTTGAACATAGAATCTTATAGAAAAATACATACTTATTCAATATAGGATTTGAGCATGATTTTTGGTTATGTCCCTTCTGCTTACACCTAGAACATGTGTATGTCATTTTTACTTCCAATCCTTGTTGTGAATGAATCCTTTTTTCTTTGGTCGTCCGACTCTTCTCTTAGTGGTTGGGGGCTTGACTTCAACATTATCAAAATCAACAAGTGGTTTATCTTGATTTGATATTGGCTTGATGGTCTCAACATAACAACTTTGGTAACATCGAGTACTAAAATTTAAAGAACAATATTCCTCAACATTGCATCTAATTTTATGGGCTACGGCACAAACATGTTTGCAAGGCAATCGTCTTATTTTCTATTCCCTACATGTGCATTCATCCACTTGTAAATCCACAACATGAGATGGTCTGGTCAAGACTTCAAATAATTGTCTATTTGAACAATTCACAACAATCCACGAGCAGAATCCATTAAGTTCTTCAAATATGCATCAACTTTAGGACACACAGTTGTTTCCCACAATAGACAGATGTTTCTTCTTTCATAAGCCAAAGCCATGATTATGTCCGAATGCGATCTATCATAGAAATAATCGGTAGATTCTGGCTTCAAGTACCCAACTATTAAATGACTCCGCAGGGTTTGAATACATTTCACGATAACACTCACCTTGAAAAAAAGCATTGGCCAATAATTTGGATTGTCTTTTCGTGCCACAATTCACCTTGTACACATAATTCACGCATCTCTACCATTATTTTTTCAAATTCTATTGTTGTCATCACATATGCTACATTCTTTAAAAGTTCAGTAAGAGCATCCTTGTAGAAAAAGAACATTTTTCTCTTACAAATTTTGCAAAATTTTTGGCCAAATGCCGTAAGAAAAAATATTATGTGAATTTGGAAACACATGTGGAATTGCTTGAATCAAACCTTTACACCTGTCGGAGATAAAAGTTATTTGCTGATCTATAGAAATAGCTTCTTCAAACAAGTCAAGAACCAATTACAATTTTCTTCATTTTCTGCATCACATGCGGCATAGGCAAGAGGAAATAGTTCATTCTGTCCATTCAAAGTAGTGGTAGCAAGTAATTTACCTTGATACTTATCTTTAAAAATGTTCCATCCAAGAATAATAGTGTCTACAACCTGTTTGAAAGCCAACGATGCATGCATGATGGCATATGAAGAACCTTTTGAAACGACCTTCATTTGTCACATCTAATTCCACCACACTACCTGGGTGGTTCTTTCAACTGCATCTTTATACCATAACAGTCATTAAATGAACACCTTTCATCACCAAATTATTCTTTATAAGCAACTTCTTTTCCTAACCAAGCTTGGTGATACGGCAAATCAACTCCATATTCTCTAAAGATGTCTTTCTTAATGTCTTTGGGCCTGTATAATTGTGCATCCACAATTTTTTCCTGAACTATAGTACTAACCCACTTCTTACTAGCTCTGGGATACTTCTGTGTGCTCAAGCCCCCACCACAACTATGCACATTATTCAAAAATTTGATCTCAAATTGAAGTCCTAACCCAACTCTAATGGCATGCAAACTCCAAACACAAGTAGCAATTTTACAATGTACTGTAACACGGGTAGAGTCATTCTTAATGAAAGTAAAGTCAAATCCTCTTGAAATTGCATACTTTGTTAAATCATTCCGAAGTTGTTCAACAGAGACAAAAATATGACTAGTAGAATGGATAACATCATGCCATAAATCTGATCTTAGTCTCATTTCTTGACTCGAAGTTCCGGAAACATTAGATCCTATGTTGTTGTTTACAAAAGATTGCTCTGCAGATGCTCTGAAAATAAATTAGAAAACACATAAGAATTATTTGTAAGAAAATAAAAAGAGTATTCACATTTGAAATGAAAGATATCCTCACCTAATACTTAAAACCTCCTCCGAGCCAAACACATGAACTTCAATGTTAATCATTTTTTTCTAAGGATTTCATGCATATCAATGATTCTATCAATGTCCCTCCATTTAACAATTCATCACAAAATTACCCATCTCTGGGATGCGACATTTTAATTCCACCTGATCTTTCATAAGTGTTCATCTGGTACAAACATCATCAAGTATGCCACAAATTTCCATACCTCTATGGATATGAATACATAGGCCTCATTCTTGTATGTGAAAGTTCCAGGAATACGATTCATGTCTATACAAGGAACAAAATATCAAGAAATTTCAAGAAATATTAGAAATACAAAACAATAAATTCCACCAATAAAGCATCAAATAATTGAAAAATAGTTTGAGCAAATTAGATTCTAAGGCAATAACAGTTTGTATGAATAACAGTAGATGGTACCAAACAAAGCATCAAATATTTTCCTAATAACAGCCTCATTTCTCATAGTGGTTTGCTTACGAGATGACATAGAGAGATGGTTGTGGGCATTGAAAGGGAGATTCATGGGATGGGTCACTGTTCAGTTAACCTAATATTGTTGTTGGGCTGTCCTGACACTATTGACCCATTGGGGTGGCTCACACCAACACACAACCTCAAGAAAAGATCGATGATGGCTCTCAAACGAAACCAAAAGACAAATCTTTTCAGTGTAAATTCCCACATTGTAACAGTAGTACTCTCCCTTCCAAGCTATATATATGGAGTTATATATTTAAAAGAAAAAAGTGGAACAAATAATTACTGATGAAAGGAAATGGTTATGAAGGTTCAACTCCTATATGGTAGTACTGTTGTTATTTATAAGGATATATTAATTAATTAGAAGACTATCTATTATAGGATGCATGTCGCTTGTTTTGATTATCCAATGTCGATCAGCTGGACTTTGATTTTGATGCTAATTATTTACAAGTTCCAATTTCCTGTTCAGACAAACTCCAGGACACAGACAACACCAACTCCAGGACACAGAGAACAGACAATACCAACTCCGGGACGCAGGGCAGCAGAGACCCAGAAAACCCAAGTATCTCCATGACTCTGGGCAAGGAGTAGTGGAGGACCAAGAAAACCCAAAAATCTCAACGACCTCGAGCAAGGAGCAGGGAGGACCCAGAAAACCCAACAAAATGTCCACGACTCCACGACTCCGAGCAAGGAGCAGCATACTTGGCACCTCTTTTGCCCTCACCACACAGGAGTCCGTCAGCGAAGCTAGGGGTTGGATGTGCTGTGAGGGGTTGCCAGTCCGTCGGCGAAGCCTCGGTGGAAATGAATCGAAGAAGAAAACCTAGGTCGCCGTCGGAGAAGAAAACGTAAGTCGCCGGAAGCCCTCGCCCTGGGTGGGGGGGGGGGTTCGTTCGCCGGGGTGGGGGAGGGGGTTTCGCCGGGGTGTGGGAGGGGGTTTTGCCGGGGTGTGTGTGTGTGTGTTACATTCACGGGCTCACGGATGGGGGAGAGAGTTTCGTTTCACACGGGGTAAAATAGGGTTTTTCGAAAAAAAGTAAGTGGAGATAACATATTGGACCAAATATTAAATAATTAACAGTCTTAGGACTTAGAATTAAAATTTCTATGTATTGGACCTAAAATTAATTCTATGTCACCTTTTTGGGCCGGAAGTCACAAATCCCAAAAAAGATTAGTAAACTTTTTAGAAACACACCACATACCTTCCGAACCTTTTAGATATATATATGTATATATATTTCTACAAGGCTACCTGACCAGAAACAATTGTTATAGAACAATTTGCAAATGTAATCCTTAATAAAAATATTGCTTAAAATATCATTGGACAATGCAAAATGACGCAAGAAAAAACCCACTGTATTTTATCTCCGGTCAAAAGAAAAAAACAGAATATTCCGTAGACATTCTTTTATTGTTGTTTACTGAAATTATTTTGACAAAAATATCCCCAAATGCCTTCCCAGGACCCCCCCTCTCTCTTCCTAGGCATGACATCCCCATAGGGGTACTCAGAGTCAGAGATCATCACTTTTGGCAAATATATGATCTGACCGTATAAGTTAGATTTCTAATCGGAGCTTTTCAAGATGTCAGAAATGAATGGGGTAAGTCAGCTATACAGTTAGCAGTCTTCAACTTTGTTATAAACATTTATATTTGAGTGGTGTTGTCACTTTCCATGAGCCAGAAGCAGATCCGGTTACCAAAAGCTGCATCAGCTATTCTTCAAGAATTCTCTTGTTGTTGCTGTAAACATGACAGAAACGATGAGGGAGACCAAAAAAAAAAGCAGCTCCAGTACAAATAAGATGCTGGTCTTAGGAAGAAGAAATGAGACACAAGCATAAGCCATTGTCGATTGCAGACCAAACTTAGGCTTTGTTTGATACCATTTAAATATTTAATGTCTGAAATGGTAAGATATTACATTTTCAGATTGTACGGTAAAATGTCAACAGTTATGTTTAAATGAACTTCTACTGTCTTAATTTTTCTCTTAAAAAAAGTGAAGAATGTGTCATTTTTTTTTTTTTGTTTTTCAGACATGTGAGGTTATGACAATTTTTACCGATGTCGAGTGCCGGACGTTGAACACTGGATGTCAGATACTAACTGTAAAACGTCGAGCATCGGGCGTCGAGTGTCAGACACTGACTGTCTAGCTACTAGCGGCCGGCGCCGGGCAATCACGACTACTGTGGCTAGACATCAGTTGACCACCGGGTGCCAGACACAGATCGTCTGGCACTGGGTGCCAACCGCCAATTGTTGGGCATCGGGCACAATCGCCCAACGCTGCCCTCCGGGGTCGCCTAGTGCACCGGGCCCCTGCCCCCGGGGTCACAAGGTGTCAGCCACCCAGCTCTGACTGCTCACTGTCAGCTGTTAGGCACCAACCTCCCGGCCCACTGTTAGGTGCCAGATGTTGATTGTTGGGCACCGGACCACTAGGTGCCGACTTTCGACTGTCGGCCACCATCCACTAGGTGCCACCGATTCAGTGTCAGGCGTCGGGTGTCCGATGCCGGGCAACGGAAGCTAGTGCCGTTGGTGTTGCCGTCAGGCTCGAATGCTATCATCAGACGTCAGCTACTGGTCATCGATCGCCACCGACTACCAGCGTCAGTTGTTGATCGTCGACTGTCAGGCGCTATACGTCGACTGTCAGACGCCGAGTGCCGACAATTATTTATGTGACTTTATTGTGTTTTTTTAAGTTATGTCTCATTTTCTGTAAAAGTTATTTAAGTGAGTTATCAAACAACTCTTTTTTCAAATCTTAATATATTTAATTATTTTAAAAATTTTAAATTTAGATATTAAATGATAAATTAAATTTAAATATTTTAAATAAGTATTATCAAATGCCACCTTAGCTTCCAGATTCATGTTGCTGTGGAAGCCAAAACACCTTGGAGTCGGCTCGTATTGGACAGAAAAGCCTCCATGAAGATAAAATAAAAAAGACGAGAGTTGTTTTGGGTGTCATCTAAGGCAGTTGTTATTTTACGTATGTTTCCCAGGCTAAGAACGATAGGACTTCGGCTTCTGCATCCTCTCTTGGGTGTCATCTAACGCGGATGTTATTTTACACTAACATTTTATCTGAAGACTAGAAATAAAAGGAAAGGGATAAAGCTTGACCAAGTTTGTTCACCTATCTAGCTTAAGAAGGGCATTGTGATGAGCACTAGGATCACAGTGTGTGCATATGCTTGTGTCTAAAGAGGGTGATCTTGGATCTTCGAATAGAAGATTGAAAAAACTTCTTTTGCGGCTTATTTGAAAGACAGAAGAAGGATAAAGGGTATTGGGAAGATGATGTCTGGAAAAATCCTGCTAGAGCGAAAGAAAATAAGATCACTTTTCATCAGGGTTCTATGCTCTGAAAGGGCTTACCTTGATGCAAAGGGCTCCTGGATTTTTATAAGCCTCTCACCCATGTGGATCTATTCTAGTGTCATAGTGAGCAGTTATAGCTGTGATTATGAGAAGTTATGGAGGCAAACATTAAGCCATTGATCGTGGTCCATTATGGAGAGTTATTCTCCAATCATAGGGATATCCCAGGGTTGTCCACGTCGCCTAGTGTTACCGCCTTCACATTAATATTAATGGGGAGTTATGATTAGGTGGGAGAGAAAACCATCTTGTTTATTCCCTTCAATTCTCGGGAGATCAGTGACCAAGATAAGAGGTTGAGGGCCACAGTGGACTGTTCTGGGTTATAAGCAAGGAAAGGGCTCAGATATAATTCCACAGTGTATTCCAAAAGAGAAATATTTTGTGCACGTCTCCCGACAAATAATTTACCCGAGCGCCGCGCCAGGGCATGCCCACATGGGGCACCGGGTCGCGGTGGGGCGGCGGACGTGCGTTAAGCATTTCCCATTCCAAAAATATATCTCGAGAGTATCATCCCTTAAGTCGACTATTTGCTGGAACTTCAGTCAAAAGGGAGGACTCTCATATAGGCTATTGGGCTGCCCATGGCGTTTCATAGTGGATTTGTATGGAATTCACTTCTCGGACTTGGCCAAAGTGCACCGTTGCTGGGTTTTCATCTGTAATGGGCTAAGGGTCGGCATTATCCCTCATAACCTTGTAATCCATTTTATAACTAGCTGCTACATGAAGGCTATGGATCTATTGTCTCCCCAAAGGAAGCATCATCAAGGTTATAGATTTTTATGTGATTTGTAAAACTAAAGGCCTCTTTATTGTTAGCTATTTCTGTCAATTTCAATGCTTGTGGCAGGATCCTGTTTAGATTTCTCGCTTTGGCAATCACATCATATCCTAACCAGAGTACCCACCCTTTCTTCATAACAAGCTTGATTGAAACTAACACGGAGGAACTCTCGTGACTCGACTGGAGCCTCGAGCTCGGCCGATGTCTCGACATCATCCAAAGTCGATGATAGCTTCTCAGTTAAGGACAAGGCTATCCCATTTTGGCTTAATCATGTATGGAGTGCACGACACGACCGCTTGATCCCCAGGGTCGTGGCTCACGTAACGACCTAGACAATAATTGCTGAGGTAATGGTCGCAGATCATGCGTTAGGTAACGGCTGTCATGAAGGCCACGATTTGCATGATCTGGCCTGACAGTTATGGTGACGAGATGACATGACACAATATTCGTGGGGACATCTGACAATTCTAATGGGCAGCCTACCACTATAAGAGGGGAGACACTTGACACCCATAGGTACGCAAGAACTCTACTCTTGACTGACCTACATTTTGGCCTCACACTAACTTGTGTTGTGAATTTATTTCTTACAAATACTTGATCATTATTTTTGCTTATGACAAAATCTTTTAGTAATCTCCTAAATAATTTATTCAATTATACCACACTTTATTTTGTATGAAAACTAATGTGTTAAAGTAAGGTATACATGTATTATACTATATAACCTTTACAGTAAATTGGTGTCGACACACTAAGCCTAAGTGTCGACACATTGTCAACTTTCATTAAGAAATATTTCTAAGTGCATATGTATACATACTTATATATCATACTGACTCCGATTCCCAAGAAGTCGAAGTGTTGCACCGATTGCTGTACAAACTGGCCTCACTCCAACTCCTGAAAAGTCGAAGTATGATATTGATTGATGAACAAACTAGTACTACTCTGACTCTCCAGAAGTCGAAGTCTCATACCGATTGACGTATATAAAGAACATCAATCGATGTCTCACTCAAACTTCCCTATAGCCGAAGTCTATCTATCGACTGCCTTTGTATTATATTGATTGTTTATCATTTCTGTATCGATTGTTGTTATTGCATATCGATTGTCTGTATTGATTACTGTTATTTCACATTGATTGCTAGAACATAAACATCGATGACTCTTACATTTAAACATCGATTACTGTTATTTCACATCGATTGCTTAAACATCGATTACTAGAACATAAACATCGATTGCTCTTACACCTGAACATCGATTGCTAGTTTACTTAAACATCAATTGCTAAAACATCGATTACTTTTCATTTGAACATCGATTGTCTCTGACATCGATTGTTTCACTCAAACATCGATTGCTTTTCATTTAAACATCGATTGTCTCTGACATCGATTGTTTCACTTAAATCAATTGTTTATGACCTACAACGATTGTTGTTATAAATATCGATTGTCTTTAGTTTTGAACGTCAATTGCTTATATTATTCATATCGATTGTTGATTATTTTGATTGTTAACCTACTCCGACTCTTGGAGAGTTGAAGTTAAGTTTTGACTTATGTGATTTAACTATACTTAATTTCTGAATGACTTGTTATACCTGCAAAACATTAATGTATTATTAGTGCGATAAATATTTTAATTCATATGTAATTATTTAATGAACAACAGATGAACACATGCTCTACACTATGACATTATTTTTGTTATCTGTGCGATAATTTATCCAATATACACTGTACTTCTCTATTCTTTTGTTTAACATATTTTCTGTCACTTCTAAAAGATCAGTTTCATAGTTTATCTTTTTTAGAATACTACGTGTCTTACAAAGACATGTGTAAGTACCCTTCAGAATATCCAGTTTCCAAAATTTTAAGGAAAAGTCCCTTTGCAGATGTACTACACGTCAAGCAGGTGTCCATTCCTCTTGAATGCTCACCTACCTTTGTACTATTCAAAGGATAGACTGTCTGTCTTTCTGGAACTGATAGACATCTGATAAAAACTACTTGTCCCTTACCTTCTCATATTATTTTATGCCTCACAAGACTAACCCCGAGAAGAAAGGAAAAGACATAGTATAGTGTTTATAGATATCCAGGAAAAGCTATCTAAAATAGAACCATGCAGCTACCTTCATAGCCTGGAAGCCGTTGAGACTTAAAGACTCAAAAGGATGAAGATCTGATGATGGACATCTCAACTGTCTCAAGTCTCAAGACCCAACGTTCAAATTCAAACAGCTACTTTCAATGGGAACATGCAGACTCTAAAGAATATATATGAAGCTGAAGTTTGAAAGTGAAATAGATAGATAACAAGACAACTAACATAGAGTGAAACATATACGACCACATTCCACACTCAGAAAGAAAAGAGAGACGCTCACAAGATCTCAAGAGAGCCATCTGTTCAAGCTTCGACTTCTAGCTCTCTTGCATTCAGAAGTTTTTCTTTGGGTGGCATTCTATTGTTCTAAATTTTCTCTAGTCCACCCTCATAGTCAGAAATAGTCAGAGCTTCCATTCATACTTGTATCTTTTTTTGATTTTTTTGTGTTTGCTCTTTCTTTAGAGTAGACACACCTGTGTTCATTTCTCTGTAAAAACCAACAGGGGGTTTGTTCCCTGTAGTGCCCCTCTGTGAAGGGAAGACCTATGGTTGTGGTTGTAATGCCCCTCTGTAAAGGAAAGACGTGTGGGAGCAAGTGGGTTGTAACACCTCTCAAGTTGAGAGAAGGCCAACTGTTCATGGCAGTTAGTAAAAATCCCAAGGGATGCTTGGGGACTGGACGTAGGACTCATGTTTGATAGGAGGTCCGAGCCAAGATAAATTCTTTGTGCACTTGTGTGATTGTTCCCGCCAAGTTCTCATTTGTTTCACACACACCACGTTAAGAAGAGGCGGACCCATGCTTGAAAATCTTGGTATCCTGACTTAACTCAGCATCGTAACAATATTATCCTTGATTATTTTTTATTTTTCTTTGTTTTAATCTTTTCTTTTAGCCCAACATGCATCTGTAGGATTTTTGAGCTCATTGCTGGACGATTAGTCTCATGCTTAATTGAGGATAGCCGCTTAATCTTAATTCAAATTAACATGAAATATTCTATTCCGAGTCAAGTACCCAGTCCATCTTGTTGATGTTTTTAGACTGTCTTTTGAGAAACACTTTGTTTTGGATTCCTACATCAATTCATCTATTTTCCCATAGATCCACCTTGGCTGCAACACGTCCACAAGCTGGGCTCCCCAATGGTGAAACCTGCCGGATTGTGTCCACAGGTACTTCCCCTACGCTGGAAGTTGATCTCTCTCCCATTCGTGCCCACGTGCACACCCTTTCCCTTTCATCCAAACATTGAGTTATCTCTTGAGGCTTTCTCTAAGCCACTTCATCATGAGTTGAAGAACAACTCTTATCGTATGTTGTTGAAGGCGTGTCTCATCACACCTTGTGTAGAAATCCGGTATTTTAAAAATAATAATAATAAATAAATCGAAAAAAATTAAAGAAAAATGAATTAATTAAAACCATTAAACAAAAAGAAGTAATGGGCCTTGCTAAATGGATCATGTAAAAGTTATTGGGCCAAAATAGGTATTTTTAAAAGATGAATAATAGAATCATACCCTAAATTCATATCTTTAATATTTCCTAAAAAGAAAAGAGCTATTAAATCATTAAAATAGCTAATATGTGTTGGAATTATACTCCTAACCCTACCCAAATTGGCTAGGCATGAAATTGCAACCCAACCTAACCCAATTAGGAGTTGGAAAGC
>JACBKR010005325.1:0-19110 GCA_014218235.1 Colocasia esculenta | reverse complement strand
TCTCTCTCCTCTCTCTCTCTCTCTCCGTTGCTTTCTAATCACTTGTCTGAAAGAGAGAGCGAGTTGTTTGCATCTGAGAGAAGTATTCATTGTTCTTCTTTTCTCTCTTTGACGTTGTCTCAGATCAAGCCTTGTTTCAGTAAGTTTGGTCTAGGGACCTTAGCATTTTCTTTGAAATATATATTATGCCTCTTCATTTGAAGAGAAGACTTGTTAAGCAAGCGTTCCCCTTGTGGTAAAGGAAAGACCAGCAGGGAGCTGGGTGTATTGCCCATTGTGAAGAAGGGAATACCAACAGATGTGTTGAGTGTTGTATGCCCCTTGTTTAAGGGAAGACCAATGTTTTGCTTAGTGGTTTAGTGAAATCCCAAGAGATTGCTTGGAGACTGGACGTAGGACTTTGTTTTGGAAGGGAGTGTTGAACGGCAAAAGTGTGACACGTTTATTTCAGCGAAAATACAAATCCATCAGATGATGGTCCGGCGACTAGCCTAGTTGAAGCCTATTTTGGCGGACGACGGTTCAAGTCGTGGACATGATGAAAGGGGCCGTTGGGCCACGAAAATTAAATGTTGGTTATCAGCAGCCTGGTTACAATACATTATCAGCAGCCTGCTCAGAGGCCAAAAAGTTGTGATTTAAAATGACCCCAAGGTTATTTAAGTTACAAACTTATAGCGGGATCCTTCCCCAAAATTCAGCAGCGGAGTTCCGGCCCTTAAAATGGTGCCCAGAGTCCCGGTTAAAATGAAAGTACAAGGAGAACATGTCTCCGTTCAAAGTACGAAGCACGGAAAAAATCCGGCAACACAAGGTCTATAGATCGAGTACGAAGGACAAGTACAAAGAACAAGCTCGAGGAAGAACTCCGAGGCTTGCAAAGGCACCTCTGATCGGGCAGAACTCCGAGAAGTTGGGGCGAAGCGCCAAGGAACGGAGCCGGACTCCAGCAGCACCTCCGGCAGCACAAGGTCTATAGACCGAATACAAAGAACAAGCTCGAGGAGAACTCCGAGGCTTGCAAAGGCACCCTCCGATCGGGCAAAACTCCGAGAGGTCGGGCGAAACTCCAAAAAACAAGCAGGACTTCAGCAGCACCTCCGGCTCCAACAAGTCCTGGAAATGAGGGTGTAGGGGGGGTATTTATAGACAAAATCCCCCCCTCTCCCCTCTCTTTCCATCGGTTAGGACCCCCTAACCGATGGTGACCTCATTGTGAGGTCACCATCGGTTAGGGCACTCCTCTCTCTCCCCTCTCCCACGCATGTAAGGGGCCGAAACCCCTATAAATACCCCCCCTATTCCAAAGGAAAGGGGGTGGAAAATTTGCTCCGGCGAAGCCCTGTTGGAAAAATCCCAGGAAAATAAAAAGAGCATTTGCTCATTCCCTCTCTCATTCTCAAATCCCTCCCGTCCGGTGTGTGAAGGTACAAATCCCCTTCTTTAGCCCGATAGGCCAGGCGTGGAGAGGAGAGCGGTCGGCGTAATCGTCATCAGCATTCCTTCTTAATCTCCATCCCCCACATCGAGCGAGTCTCTGTGGGGTGATATTCCCGGGGTTTAAATGCCGTCCATATCGAGCGAGTCTCTATGGACACATGGTATTTAAATACCCATGTTCTCCCCGCCCATCGAGCGAGTCTCTGGGATGGTGGATTTGTGCTTATATATATATATGTTTTCTTGAGGAGACTCTGCCCAAGCGGAGGTTCTGCCCAAGGACATATTCGTATATTCGCAAATTTGTGTTCTTATATATATGTTTCTTAAGACGAAACTCTGCCCAAGCGGAGGTTCCGTCCATGAACACATATATAAGATCACAAATTTGTAATTATACAAATATGTTCCTTAGGGAGAATCTCACCCGGGCAAAAATCTCTCTCAGGGGACGTATCCATGTAAATACAAACTCGTGTTATATGTATATGTTTCTTAGAGGAAACTCTGCCCAAGAGGAGGTTCTGTCCGAGAACATATTCGTATATTCACAAATTTATGTTCTTATGTATATGTTTCTTAGAGGAAACTCTGCCCAAATGGGACTCCCCTAAGAACATATCCATAAAATCACAATTTGTGCCTATACGTATATGTCTCTTAGGAGGAATCTTGCCCGGACAAAATTCCCTCTAAATTCATATCCGTATAATCACAAACTTCATGTTTATATAAATGTATTTCTTAGTGGAATCTCTGCCCAAATAGAGACTCGCTCGAGAATATATCTATAAATCACAAATATGCCCCGTTGTATATGTTTTCTCAAAAAAAAAAGGACTCCGTTCATACGGGGGGCTCCTTCTTATCGGATACTCTGCTCAAGTGGAGATACCATTTGAGAATATATTTACAAAGTGCAAATTTGTGTTTATACACATATATCTCTTTAAGGCAAAGTCCCTCGGGTAAAGTTTCTCCCGAGAATACATGGATATAACATATGCCAATATGAAAATATCTCTACAAGGACACCCTGCCTAAGTGGGAGATTCACCAAGACATATCACATATTCAAAAAATAAAAAAAAGGGATTGTGATAATATACACACATCCAAAGAAAAAGGGAAATAAGACAGGAACCGTGCTCAGATACCCCAAATGGGAGCACATATGCACCTCCACGAGAAATATACCGTGGAAATGGACTTCGGACAAAAATCACAAATATGACAAGAACTTCTGTGGAGATACATCCATATGATCTCGGAAATTGGACCCGCACAAGTACGAAATGAGGAGAAAAGAAACTCTACCTCAAACTCGGACTCTGCTCAGAAACGCATTGCAAAAGAACTTCATATAAAAATTTGCACAATCACCCTTCTAATACGGAAGTGTTGCTCTGGGTTATAACACCCCCAAGTTCAGAATCAAAATCTTCGGACATACACCGTTCACAATAATAATCTCCATGTTTTCCCAAATGAAAACCCATAACCAACCTTTTGCAAAAAGAAAAAAAAAAAAGACCTCAAATCGGTCCACAGGTATATACCCGCTCCCCTTTTCAAAAGAAATCAAACTTTGGACTCCCAAAAAGGCAGTCATTTCAAAATAAAACATCCAAAACAAAAACATTTCAAAACAATCAAAAGAAACAAAAACATGTCATAATCAGGATTTTCTAAGAAAAAACATGCATATTTTTCTCGTCCTTTTGCTATGAAATGGTATTCGGGTTTAGACCGGTATCAAATAATACCAAGTGTCCTAACTCGATGTAATGTAACATCGATTCCGATCGATGGAGACAGAGGTCCAGCACATGCTACCCATCACCTGATGAGAATAGACATGGGACTCAAGAAGTTCAGATAAAAAACGGCGCACCCGTCCGTTCGCGGACACACCCGTCCGTTCGCGGACACACCCGTCTGTTCACGGACAAACCCGTCCTTTTCTCGGACACCATACCCGTCCGTTCCACGGACACCACACCCGTCCTTTCCCCCGGACACCAAAATTTTTCTTCCGCATTGTGCGGACTCTTTTTCTGTCTGTTAGACAGGCTGGCACGCCCCCGCAAATATCAGAATAAAAACAATAAATACATACGCCAAATAAAATGAATGAACGCATATCCACCGCGATATTTTCAAAAAAAAAAAGAAATTTTTTCCCCCGTGTCAACAGGGACCCACCCAGAAACCCCTCGGTGCCCCCCAAAGATGGCAAACTCGGTTTCGGAACTGAAACCGTTTTGATTTTGTTTCGACCTGTTTCGGTCAGTTTCAGCCAAAACTGGCCGAAACCAATTAAAATATTATTTTTTCAGTTTCAAAATTACTACAGTACTTTGACCCGGCTTCGTTTCGGTCATGGCCGAAACCAAAATTTTGGCTGAAACATTTCAGTTTCGGCCAAAACTGCCAACTATGGTGGCCCCCCTGCAGCGAGAGTTGTTCTCTGTATACATCTGCAGGTGCACCATTGTGGGCCGCTGCCGGACCGCCTAGCGGCGCTCGCCCCTGCACAATACCCCCACGCGCAGCCCAGCCACCCTCCTACGCCTCACTGCCATCTGCAGTTGTGCACCATGCGTGTGTTGACTGTCTGCGTTTGTGCCCACTAGGTCCACCCAAGCCCCCGCCTGTTGGGTGGCTGTTGACACGGGGGGGAAGATGAGAGGGATTTTCTGCTCCCTCCTATTTCTTTCACACTCGGTATTGTTCATTCGTTTTATTTGGTGCATGTATTCATTTATTTCCAATGTTTTGTATTTTGATATTTGTGGGGCGTGCCAGCCTGTCTAACAAACAGAAAAAGAGTCCGCGCAATGCGGAAGAAGAATTTTGGTGTCCGGGGAAAGGACGGGTATGGTGTCCGTGAAACGGACAGGTGTGTGTGTCCGCGAACGGACGGGCGTGTCCGCGAACGGACGGGTGTGTCCGCGAACGGACGGGTGCGCCGTTTTTTATCTGAGCTTCTTGAGTCCCATGTCTATTCTCATTAGGTGATTAGGGTAGCATGTGCTGGACCTCTGTCTCCATCGACCGGAATCGATGTTACATTTACATCGAGTTAGGACACTTGGTATTATTTGATACCGGTCTAAACCCGAATACCATTTCATAGTGGAGGACGAGAAAAATACGTATGTTCTTTGAAATCCTGATCATGACATGTTTTTGTTTCTTTTGATTGTTTTGAAATGCTTTTGTTTGGATATTTTATTTTTGAAATGACTGCCTTTTTGGGAGTCCAAAGTCTGATTTCTTTTGAAAAGGGGAGCGGGTATATACCCGTGGACCGATTTGAGGTTTTTTCTCTCCTTTTTGCAAAAGGTTGATTATGGATTTTTATTTGGGAAAACATGAGGATTATTATTATGAACGGGCATATGCCTATGGATTTTGATTCTGAACTTGGGGGTATTATAACCCAGAGCAACACTTCCGTATTAGAAGGATGATTGTGCCAATTTTCATATGAGGTTCTTTTATAGTGCCCTCCCCCCTTTTTTTTTGAGCAAAGCCCGAGTTTGAGGTAGAGTTTCTTTTCTCCTCATTTTGCACTTGTGCGGGTACAATTTCCGGAGAGCATATGGATGTATTTCCATGGAAATTCTTGTCATATTGTGATTTTTGTCCGAAGTCCATTTCCACGGATATAGTTCTCGTGGAGGTACATATGTGCTCCCATTTGGGGTATCTGAGCACGGTTCCTGTCTTATTTCCCTTTTTCTTTGGATGTGTGTATATTATCACAATCCTTTTTTTTCTTGAATATATGAGTATGTCTTGACAAGTCCTTGTTTTAGGCAAAGTATCCCTGTAATGGCATGTTTATATGGGCGTATGCTTATGTCCATATGTTCTCGGGGGAAGCTTTGCCCGGAGAGATTTTACCTCGAAGAGATATATGTGTATAAACACAAATCTGCACACTGTGAATATATTCTCAAACGGTATCTCCATTTGAGCGGAGTATCCGATAAGAAGGTGCCCCCGTATGAACGGAGTCCTTTTTGAGAAACATATACAAATGGGCATATTTGTGATTATATAGATGTATTCTCGGGCAGAGTCTCTATTTGGGCAGAGATTCCACTAAGAAATACATTTATATAAACATAAAGTTCGTGATTATACGAATATGAACTCAGAGGGAATTTTGTCGGGCAAGATTCCTCCTAAGAGACATATGCGTATAGGCACAAATTTGTGATTTTATGGATATGTTCTTATGGGAGTCTCCATTTGGGCAGAGTTCCCCTAAGGAACATATACATAAGAACATAAATTTGCGAATATACGAATATGTTTTTGGACAGAACCTCCGCTTGGGCAGAGTTTCCTCTAAGAAACATACACATATAACACGAGTTTATATTTACATGGATACGTCCCCTGAGAGAGATTTTTGCCTGGGCGAGATTCTCCTTAAGGAACATATTTGTATAATTACAAATTTGTGATTTTTATATATGTATTCATGGACGGAACCCCCGCTTGGGCAGAGTTTCATCTTAAGAAACATATATATAAGAACACAAATTTGTGAATATACGAATATGTCCTTGGGCAGAACCTCCGCTTGGGCAGAGTCTCCTCAAGAAAACATATACATATAAGCACAAAATCCACCATCCCAGAGACTCGCTCGATGGGCGGGGAGAACATGGGTATTTAAATACCATGTGTCCATAGAGACTCGCTCAATATGGACGGCATTTAAACCCCGGGAATATCACCCCACAGAGACTTGCTCGATGTGGGGGATGGAGATTAAGAAGGAATGCTGATGACGATTACGCCGACCGCTCTCCTCTCCGCGCCTAGCCTATCGGGCTAAAGAAGGGGATTTGTACCTTCACACACCGAACGGGAGGGATTTGAAAATGAGAGAGGGAATGAGCAAATGCTCTTTTCTATTTTTCTGGGATTTTTCCAACAGGGCTTCGCCGAGGCAAATGGAAAACCCAACAGGGCTTCGCCAGGCAAGTAGAAGACTCCCCTTTCCTTTGGAATAGGGGGGTATTTATAGGGGTTTCGGCCCCTTACATGCGTGGGAGAGGAGAGAGAGGGAGCCCCAACCGATGGTGACCTCATGATGAGGTCACCATCGGTTAGGGGAGATTCCCCCTTAACCGATGGTGACCTCATTATGAGGTCACCATCGGTTGGGCCTAACCGATGGTGACCTCATCATGAGGTCACCATCGGTTAGGGGGTAACCGATGGTGACCTCATGCTTAAGTCACCATTGGTTAGCCCTTAACCGATGGTGACCTCATGTTGAGGTCACCATCGGTTAGGGGCTGCCTAACCGATGGAGGGAGAGAGGGGAGAGGGGGGGTTTTGTCTATAAATACCCCCCTACACCCTCATTTACAAGGCCATCTTGCCCAGGTGCTGGAGTTTTTTCTTTCAGTCTCGGAGTTCTGCCCGACTTCTCGGAGTTCTGCCCGATCGGAGGGTGCCTTTGCAAGCCTCGGAGTTCTTCATCGAGCTTGTTCTTTGTATTCGGTCTATAGACCTTGTGCTGCCAGAGGTGCTGCTGGAGTCCGGCTCCGTTTCCTTGGTGCTTCGCCCTGACTTCTCGGAGTTCTGCCCGATCAGAGGGTGCCTTTGCAAGCCTCGGAGTTCTTCCTCGAGCTTGTTCTCTGTACTTGTCCTTCGTACTCGGTCTATAGACCTTGTGCTGCCGGATTTTTCCGTGCTTCGTACTTTAGACGGAGACATGTTCTCCTTGTACTTTCACTTTAACCGGGAATCCGGGCGCCATTTTAAGGGCCGGAATTTCCCTGCTGAATTTTGGGGAAGGATCCCGCTAATAAGTTTGTAACTTAAATAACCTTGGGGTCATTTTAAATCACAACTTTTTGGCCTCTGAGCAGGCTGCTGATAATGTATTGTAACCAGGCCTGTTGATAACCAACATTTAATCTTCGTGGCCCAACGGCCCCTTTCATCATGTCTTTGACTTGAACGATTGTCTGCCAAGAATAGGCTTCAACTAGCCAAGTCGCCGGACCATTATCTGATGGATTCTATAATTTCCGCTGATGTAAACGTGTCACACTTTTACCATTCAACAGTGGCTCAGCTAGGCCTGTGCAGCGGCAGACCAATGGGGGCTAGCCTCTCCCTGAGCTGCTCTCAGTGATCGTCACAGCCCCACCACACTGCTGGCCCAGCCCTTCTATCGACACACACATGTTGTTCAACAAAATGCCACTGATTCTGTGAGCATTCCATCTTTGATTGTCAGCTGCCTTCCAGGTGTTCGGTCACTTGCCTCGCTCAAGGACAGCACTTGGGTTGCACGGCAGGTGCTCAACGGATTGTCCCATATCAAATAAGTTCATTATCTTTCTCTTTAGTCCAGGTTGCAAAAATTTCATTATACTTTCTGACAACTTGTTTGCATTTTGACACTCTTGTTCTCAGACCTTATATTTTTAGAGGACTCAATTTGTCAAATGTTGGAATCATCAAACAATCTTCCATATGTAGGAGGGAAATGAAATCCATCTATACAATTTCCTTTACATTTCTCATCATACTTTTTAACTTCCTTTGTGTGAACAGCATGTTTTAGTGTAATTAGTGGTGGCCGGGGGATCGGGGGATATCCTCTCTTGATCATGCTAAACATAATCCTCTCTGGATCATTTTATGTTGAATATGTGCATCAGTAGAGAGGTATTGAGCATTCCCAACTCCTGCAGAATCTCAATGTTGTTATGTATGTTGAATTGCCTTCATGCTGTACCATCATTGACCCAATTTTCTCTGAATATTCTTCCTTCCCAAGTCCAATCAACAATAACCCTTCGTGGACTTATATTTTCCCTCCTGAGGATTTTTAGAAACTTATAAAATTAGTCTTTCAATTTTAAAGCCGCTCCTAGTGTATTTAACAGAAATTTTTATTATCAATTGACTCTTATGGAACTTTAGTCTACTTTCTTAGCTGCTTGGAGCAAAAGATCTTGAGTTGTCAAACAGACACTTTACACAATCTCCTGCCTTGGTTCCATGCTATATCAGCTGAGAAACAACTGAATAGATGTGAGGGTATTTCCAGTTTTCAGTCCCTTTAATCCTTTACCATTGCTTATTTTTTCCCCAAACCTTGACCATTTTGCGGTGGACCCAAGAAATGTAACTTTTCTTAGAAGCAGGTCTTTCTGTTGCTAATGGAAGGACCTGCTTCTAAAGAAAAAGCTTCTTGGAGGCAGGCTAGATAGTCAAGTTACGAGGGATAAAAAATAACTGTAAAAGATTACACGGACTTAAAACTAAAAAACCCTAGGCATTCTGGATAATCAAATTAGTTAGTACCAAATAATTAAATAATGTTGCTTTCATATTCAGCTTTCCCTGTTGAAGTTAAAATGAATGAGAAGTAAAACAGAAATGAAGCAATCACTCACATAATGTAAAAATGTAAACATGAGATTGTAAAGGGAAAGGAATCTGGTTTTAAACAATGACATACGAGAAATGCTTATTGCAAGAGTGATTTCCCATTGGTCCACCTAGGAGGCTAGGATGGACCAATGTGCCATGACACGTCATTTTATGAGCCCAACTCAAGTATTTATGAGCGCAAACCAAAATTTTATGAGCCCAACCCAAAATTTTATGAGCCCATTTGCAACTGAAATGCAAGTGTGCTCTTGAACTAAACCTTTCTCATCACACAAACTATAGATATCAAAAACAGACCTGCTTTCTGCCCCTTACACCTAGATGAGGAGTTGCCAACGTAATAAAATTGATTGGCTCTAGTCTTGCAATGGTCCCAAACTTTGAACAGGATTTTGATTGTTGTATTTCTTCACTTCCAGTATTGGCAACATCATCATGCTGAACATCAGTCTCAACATTTGGAGAGTGAAGTATGGCAACTGCATATCTTGCGATCAAGCCACCCAATGAATGAGCTAGGAAAGATATCCTTTTCAAGCTCTCCATCTTTTGAACAACTTCAATGACCTAAATGGCAGCCAACAATGTCACTAAACCTGTCTTCATAGTGGATACTACAAATGTAACTAAATTTAGCATGCAAACTTTACATAAAAACATGAAGATGGCCACTGAAATCTCGTACATGTGATAGACATAGCCTCCTAAAAGAGAAATAACTCACTTCATCTGCCAGTCGTATCCCAGCTCCATCAATACCACTGAAGGTCTTGGTGTAAGTGTTTGACGAACTTGCTAATCATGGAAATTTAAGAGGAAATCTTTAGTATTTCATTGTTGCTGGAGAGGAATTGATAAAAAAAAATAACGCACATGGAATTGAAAAAAAAAATTAAACAAGTAAATCCATTGGAGGACATGGACAAGAAACAACAAACATTTCATATGGACCTACCATAAATCAGAAAATTGCTCCCCAGTTGCCTTTTCAGTTCTGACTCTGCATACAACCAGTCATTAGGGCTGCATTGCAAATTAACAATTATGTAACATATATCCCAGTGAAGAAATCATAGCTCGTCAAAGAAATATTGGAAACGAGGTGGGCTTTCTTTTTGGGAATGGGTGGGTAATGGCATTGGTTCAATAGACTAAATCCCTCTAAAAGATTGTTTTCCACCAAGTAGCACAAGTGAAGTGGTTTTCATCAAGTAAGAGAAAAAGCTTTATGATTGTGTGTGCACATGAAAATTCCAATTCGTCTGACTAATCAAGCCATTGATAACTCAAGCATAATTTCTTAGATCAAGTAATAAGGAAGAAACCTAACTCTTTTTCTAGAAAAAAGGAGAGTAAGTAATCAAGCTTCAATGCAAGAGCAAGTTGATTATAGGCTTGTTATCGACGAGATGAACAAATTTGACAAGATAGAAGTCCTTGCAGTCATAGTTGTTGGCCCGCGTACGATTGGCAACAAGACTAACCAAGAAGGGGGGGGGGGTGAATAGGAAATCTAAAAACTGAAACAAAAATCACCACTTGAAAATGTTTGGTTAGTATAAATAAATGTATGCAATGGATGTTAAAAGCGTGGAAGCAAGCACACAAGGGACACAGAGATTTATCCTGGTTCGGCCCTTCCAAATGGAAATCCTACGTCCAGTCCCCAAACAAACTCTTGGGATTTCACTAATCACCAAGTAATCTTGATCTTTTCCTTAAACAAGGGGCATACAACATCTAGCACCCCAGTTGGTCTTCTTCTCTTTCTGGGTAAGAAGGCAACCCACTGTTTCACCTCAGCCAGATGCTTCTTTTACGAGCTCAGAAGCAACTCACTGGTACTCACCCCAACAGGTCTTCCCTTCTAATCAAGGGGAACGCTTGCATAGCAAGCCTTCTCTTCCAACCGAAGAGGAACACTTCTGAACACAGAAGCAAAGACCTAAAGCCCCTAGATCAAGCTCAAGATAGACAATGAAATATTTGATCTGAGACTGAGCTCAAGAAGGAAAGAGTTTACAAGAAAAGACTCTCCTTAAGCTAAACCCCCAGCTCTCTCTCTCTTAAATACAAAAGACACGCAGAGAGAGAATGAAGAAGAAGGAAGACGGATTGAATGGACTCGAGCTCTCTTCTTTCTTGCTTTGAGTGTGTATAGAGTTGGATGCTCACTGGATGTACACTCCTTGAATAATCTTCAGGTTCGCACTCTATTTCTTTTTCTTTTACTTCTCCCTTTTATGGAGCAGCTTGAACAGATATGTTGACAGATGGCCGTTAGAGTTTCTTGGCTCTCTTCTTCTTCTTCTCACATTCCTTTGAGTTTAACAGCTTCCTTCTTGTGCCTACTGGCTACTTGGAATAGAGGAAGATGTTCAAGCTGGTGCGCACTTCCAAGGATGCCAGCAGCAGGTCCAAGATGTTGAGAAGTGAACCTGCAAACATTAAATGCAAGGCAGATGTTTAGACTCTATAAGTCTTTTGTCAGATGGCCCTTACCTCTTTTGCCTTCTGTCTATATTTCCTGCTAATAGTTAGAAATAGTAGAAAGATCTTTTTCTTTCTTACAGGAAGAAAGAGATCCTATGAGACAGGCAAAAAAATCTTCCGTCAGAGAAATAATAAAATACATTTGAAATTTCATTTGGGCGCCAAAGATATTTTGAAAGGTTTGAAATGTAGAGACAATCGACGTTTAAGTTAAAAGACAATCGATGTAAAACAACTGTAGGCAATCGATGTTTAAAGACCATCGATGTCTTAAAAGACAATCGATGTTAAAGCAATCGATGTTTTAAGATAATAAATATAAGCAATTGATGTGGAAGCAATCGATGTTTAAGTGTAATCGATGTTTCAATGCAATCGATGTTTCAATGTAATTGATGTTTCAATGTAATCGATGTTTCAATATAATTGATGTTTAAGTGTAATCGATGTTTCAATGCAATCGATGTTTCAATGTAATCCATATTTCAATGTAATCGATGTGAACTTCAACTGGCCACTTCGACTGCCAACATCGACTCATGAAGAAACTTCGAATAAAACATGTTATTTCTTATGTATAAATAATGTTGAAAAATTGTAATAACTATATTCATATTATTTAAAATAATCATAAGATTTTGTTATCACCAAAATAAAAGGATAAAATATAGGAGTGGTTCAACAATAGTTTCAGGCTTCAACGCCCTCTGATAGGAAATGGATCTGATAAGAATATATTGGCACAAAAATTACTGTTGGTGGATTAAAGTATAGGATCAATGGGTTTGGTGGATAAGACCCAAGAACAAGCAACACAGATGCATGTCACTTCTTCATTAGTGACAAAACAGAAAGAGTGGAGCATGCTCAGAACTATGAATCAATTTGTGGTATACATTGTCCACTGCTAGGCAACAAAGTGACATTATATATATGGATTTTTGCATTATGGTACGCTATGCTTTGTCTATACCTTTTGCATGATTCAGAGAGGAATAGAGCATAATTGTCATATGTGACTTCACTCATCTTCCTCTCTCCTTTTTACCCAAAAATAGAAGCAATAATATGACATCAAATACAAGCATGGATGTGAGTATCGGCCGAAACGTATCGGTTTCGGCCATGACCAATAAGAAACCGGTCGAAAATAGTGTAGCAATTCCAATACTGAAAAAAAATATTTTTTAATTAGTTTCGGTTGAAACCATACCGAAACCCTCCCCTTAAGGCCACCCGAGACCGGCCAAAATTGAGCAAAACGAAACCGAAACAGTCTCGATTACAAACCTAGGCAATCCTAACACCAAAACCAACACTCACATCCCTGAATACAAGGAGGAGATATCATATGCAAATGACGCCTCTGGTTGAGCTAAAATGAAGGAGGAAAACATAAAGTCAAACAGCAACAATTAAGTCATACATTCAGTTGAAAGGCAGACAGAAATCTTTTGACCCTTATTAAACCCAGGGTTCATCGTGTTGCTGCCGTACGGCACCGTGCCTGGGCTCTTATGAGCCCTGGCACGGTTGGATCACCCCCGGGGTTGACCTGTAGCGGGTCAGAATGGTCCGGCTCAGACTAGTACGATCCAAGCCAGATCCACAATGGAGCCGATAGGACCCGTAGCGGTCCAGTCTCGGATGTCCATTTAAACCCCCCCCCCCCCCTTCTCCTATCTCCACTTTCCCAAACACCCCCCAACGTAGGTAAAGTTCTTCTTCCTCTCTTTCTCCTCCCTTCTCCCCCCCTCACCATTTTCATGTGATTTACCTTTTTTTTCTTTTTTCAGATTTAGGATCTAAATAGTGTATCTTCTCCCTTCTCAACTTAAAATTTAAGGTGTTTTGAAGGGAAGACAGGTTCAAGATATATATCATACCCTAGATCTACTCAGATGTTTTTCATTTTCTTTATATTTGAAAGCAAGATTTAGGTACAAAACTTCAATATAAGTGTTTAGTAGTTACTTGCAAAAAGAAAATATATAGATCCATACCATTTTAGGGATGATTTTTGTAATCGGTCGACTGTTTTTCACCTGTCGGTCGACCATTTTTCAAAAGCGGGTATTTGAAGTTTAGACTGAAGTTCGGTGGACCATTCTTTAGAGTTCGGTCGACCGATATTCATATCTTCCAAAAAACCAGTCACTCTAGGAAGTTCGGTCGACCGAAAATCAGAGTTCGGTTGACCGATTTTGATGGTTTGTATTTATATCAACTTGTTAATGTATGTTAATAGTATTGTCCGGTGTAATTTCCAATGTCATAACATTATAGATACCTCCACAAGGAAAGAGTAACGATATTGGGTGACAACATGAGAGAATACTTCAGGGGAACAGACATTGGTTTCAATGCAATTATTGCTCCATGCAGTTATATGGAGGAGGTGTCTCCCATTTAAAGAAACACTTGACAGGAGGCAATGGTGTAAGATACGGTAAAGTTATTGATTGTCCGAGCGTGTCATATGATATAAAGATTGTGATGGCACAACATTTGAGACAGGTTAGGGTAGAGAAGAGGATGCAAACATAGGTTACATTAGAAGCTGACAAAAGAAGATCACATGATGAACAACAACTCTCATCCCAGAGTCTCAGTGTCCATGTCACAGTTTGAGATCCATTTGAGAAAGACTTTCAACGGGCTCTACAAGAGAGCAAGGCCGAGACATGGGCCAGGGATGACTTAGAAGCACTTGTTTGTGATGAAGGGGTCTCATCCTCACAACCTTCAGGATCGCAAGGCCTTCATCGCTATTTCACTGATCCTCCTCACCACTCAACTTCTTCCCTACCCCAAAGGAAGAGGAATACAGGTCTAGATATGCAAGACATTGACCCCTATGCCTTTAAGAGAGAGCATGCAAAGCAAACTCGGATTGAAGACTCTCTACAGAGTAAAAGGCCGAGATGGTAGTTGCGTAGGACTATTGCCAAATTTTGGCATCATTCAAGGTTAGCTTTTAATGCAACAAATAGTCCATACTACAAACTAATGGTGCAAACGATCAAAATCTTGGAAAGCGTGTATAGCCTCCCACAACGAAAGAGTTTGTTGTTGTTTACCTAGAGACAGAGGTTGAAGAATTGAATACTTACATTGCCTCTTTCAAGAGAAAATGAAAAAGTATGGCATCACCCTTATGTGTAATGGATGGTCGGACACCATAAAAAGTAGCATCATCAATTTTCTAGTGTATTGCAACCAACAAGTCTTCTACCACAAATCTAAGGATGCTTCTGGCCATATTCATAGTCATCACTATATTTTGCAACTAATGGAGTAGATGGTAGCAGAGATTGGTGAGCAGTGCATTGTACAAGTGGTGACGGACAATGGGTCAAACTACAAGAAGATAGGGGAAGAATTGATGAAAGCACATCCTCAAATTTTTTGGACCCCTTGTGCAGCTCATTGTGTGGACTTAATGTTGAAAGAGATTGGTTAACTTCACCAAGTAAATTTCATTGTTATCATTGTTTCTAATATTATATGTAAATTTCTTGCAGCTTCAATGATAATGACAAAATAATGTTGTATGAATATGCAGGTTAAACAGGTCGTTGAGGCAGTACAAAACATTACACAATACATCTATAATCACACACTTGTGCTACGATGGATGAGAGATTTATGTGGTGGTGAGATATTGAGGTCAACTATTACACGCTTATGCGACAAATTATATTGCCTTGGATATCCTCTTAAAGCTTAGAGATGGATTAAAGCAGATGCATCCCGACAAAGGCTTGACCCAGGTATATAAAGTTCAAGTGTGAAAGTCGAAGAATGTATAACGATGAACATGTTGTAACCAATAATACTCTTCTTTCCTTGTCACAAGAGAGTGGTGGCTATTGACCCATGACAACAAGGTAATAATCACCTAGAGGGGGGTGAATAGGGTGACACAAAAATTTGAATGAAAATTCAACACTTTAAACTTCGATTAGTGAATATAATCGTGTGCAATAAAGATTAAGAGAGTGGAAGCAATCACACATAAAGAACACACAAAATTATCATGATTCGGCCCTTCCCAAATGGAAGTCCTACGTCTAGTCCCCAAGCAAACTCTTGAGATTTCACTAACTAATGGTACAGTCCCCCTCAAGGACAAATACAACACACAGCTCAGCTGGTCTTCTCTTCTACATAAGGGGAACACTGAGTATAGTCCCTCAGCTGGACACAACACCCAACACCCTAGCTGATCTTCCCTTCAACATAAGAGGAACACTGAGTATAGTCCTTCAGTTGGAAAAAGCATCCAACAACTAGCTAGTCTTCCCTTCAACACAAGGGGCACACTGAGTACAGTCTCTGGACAAACCACCCAGCAACCAGCTGGTCTTCCCTTCTCACAAGAAGAGGAACACATCGGTCTTTCTTAAGAGAAGAAAGATCAAGCTGTCGAGACCAAGTTCAGGAATAATGAACTTAATTTTCTTGATCTCGACAGCAGCCCAAGAGCAAAAGGAAATGAAAGAAAGTCTCTCAGCCTCACAAACTCTCCCCCAGATTTACAATATCGCACAGAGAGAGAAGAAAAGGATGAAGACTTGAATGCAGAACCCCTGAGCAGATTTTCTTGTTGCCTTCTTGTATGTGTAATCTCTTCTTCATCTTCAAAATCCCTCGACTCTTTATATAGTCCTTTGAATAAGACCATTAAGGTGATCCGTTAGGGCTCCTTCTAACTGTTGCTCTCCTTCTTTTTCTTCTACTCTCTTTGAATCTAAAGACTGTCTTCATGAGTCCAACAGATGCCTCAGATCTCCTTTGCCGTGTGAGCATTTAATCTTAGGAAGAGGATGGTGAGAAAGAAAGATATAACATGTCAATCAACCCATACCTCTTCTATATTGCCTGTTGACAGCCTGTTATGTTAGTGGTGAGGACACCAAAGCACGGACCCGTTTCGACTTGACTTGAGTTTACCAACGTCGACGGCCTTCGGCAGCGGCGACTACATCTTTATGGCTTGGTGATGAGGGGTTAATGAGTTGCGAGTGATTTTGGTGTTTATTTGAGGATATGTGAGGCCCATGAGAGTTTTCCCATTTTCAGATGTATTTTGGGGTGGTTTTTGGGCTTATTTGTGGTTTTGGGACAGAGCAGTCATTTCTTTATTTGTTCTAGGGGTAGTCCTAGCGGAGATGGGAACTGTAGGGTTTTATCCCTATATAGATACTTATATGTTAGTCTTTGAAGACATGCAATAGAAGAAGAAAAAGTAAGAAATTCCTTGGGGAAGAAGCCACCTCAGACTATGTGCAGTGTTCTCCTCCTCCTCCCGAACCCCCTTCTTCCTTCTTCCCGTCGTCTGTCTTTTGTTCTCACCCTCCCTCTTCATCTCTTCTCCTCGATCCCCTGTTCAACATCCTTCTTCCTCCCACCCTTCGTACGCATTGTTCCCTTCCCCCTATGCGTTTTCGTCTTCTCTCCTTAAGCATTTTTTCCCGCCCTGGAAGACCCCACAACGTCGACACCCCCCCCCCACTCCTGCGTTCCCTCTCTCTCACTCGCATGCTCCTCACCCTATCGCAGTTCGAACATCCCCCCCCCCCTCCCACGTCCCTCAGCTCCTCTCGCGTCGAACTCCTCGGAGCCTGCCAACGCGTCGTCCAGCTCCCTCGCGCCGTACGTGCAAGGGCTCGCTGCCTTGCCCTGCTTCATCACACCAGACCCCCAGGGCCGCTTGGCCCGGCTTGGTCAACCCCCCCCCCCGGTGTGGGCCTCCCCAACACCGATTCCCCCACGACGCCAGGCCCAGCAACGCCCCCGCCTTGCTATCCCCACTCCCCAGCAAGGCCACCCCTATTCGAATTTCCGCCTGCGAGGACCGGAGTTGTGACTAGCAATGCAGATGAACAGGCACGGCCTCGAGATCATCGGTGACTCCTTTCAACTATTCTTGTACCTCCTAGCGTTCCCATACGAGTACGCCCTGTTGGCCCTTTTGGTACGGCAGCAAGCTAACCTAAAGGGGGGTGAATAGTTTTCCGAAATCTGAAATAGAAATTTAAACGCAGAAATTTATCACTTGAAAGTTTGGTTAGTTGAGTGTGATAAAGAGTAGCACTGCGGAAGCAAATAAACAATCACACAAAGAACACAAGAAATTTATCCTAGTTCGGCCCTTCCCACATGGAAGTCCTAGGTCCAGTCCCCAAGCAATCTCTTGGGATTTTACTAACCAAGGGTACAGTCCCCCTTAAGAACAATACAACACCCAGCACCACAGCTGGTCTTCTTCTCTTTCCCGGGTAAGAAGGCAGCCCCCTTCTCTTATAGGTCAAGAAGTCAACCTCTTGGTACAAACCCCAGTGCGGTTCTGCTAGACTTAAATCCCTAACTAGGTTCTACACTGAGTATAGTCTCTCAGCTGGACAGAAATCTTTCTTAGAAATTAAAGAACAAAGCTGAGAGTTTTACAAGAATGGACTCTAATCCAAAAACTCTTAGCAAAGGACTCTCCACAGAAATTACAATGAGCAGAGAGAGAGAGTGAAGAGAGGAGAAGGAGCTTGAAGCTTGGAGGCTTCAGATACTTGAGCACTTCTTCTTGGGCTCAGGCTCTTTCTCTCTTTTTCTTTGAGTGTATCTGGAGTTCAGGTTCTTCACTGGATGTACACTCATTTAAAGATCTTCAGGAAAGCTCTCTCCTTGTTCTTCAGTCTTACTTCATCTTTTATATGAGTAGCTTTGAATAGATCCGTTGAAGAGATCCGTTGGAACTCTTCTAGTCGTTGCTGATTTTGCTATTCTTCTTCTAACTGTCAGCCACTTGGTGGTTTTCGAGGTCTGCATGTATAGAAGAAAATGTTTAGATCAAATAGTGTTTCTGTTAAAAAAGACTCATACTTCTGTGTTTTCTGTTGCCACCCAGAAGTAGTAGGTAACCCCTTTTTTGTTGACAGAAAAGAAGAGATCTAGAGAGATAAGCAAAAAGATCTCCTGTCAGAAAGATAGAAGATTACGCAAATCAAGAATATTTGACTTTTCACTAGATGCCAAAAATATTTTAAAATATAAAGAAAATCGATGTTTAAGTTGAAATCTATGTTTGAACAGAATCCATGTTTAAGTGAAATGAAATCGATGTTTTTAAGCAAATCGATGTTTAAGTGAAATCGATGTTTTCAAACAAATCGATGTTTAAGTGAAACCCATGTTTTCAAGCAAATCGATATTTGAGTGAAATCGATGTTTTAAAAGAAATCGATGTTTAAGTGAAATCGATGTTTTCAAGCAAATCGATATTTAAGTGAAATCGATGTTTTCAAGTAAATCGATGTTTAAGTGAAATTCATGTTTTCAAGCAAATTGATGTTTAAGTGAAATCTATGTTTTCAAGCAAATCGATATTTGAGTGAAATCCATGTTTTCAAGTAAATCGATGTTGCACTTTGTGAACTGAAATCGATGTATATTGAATAGACATCAATTTAGCTTTTCAGTGCAAATCACACAGCAATAATGCCATAAATTTATATTTATTAGAAAATTATGATATTTAATTTTAATTTAAAATTTGATGATATTTAATTTATTAGAAAAATATGATATTAAATATATTTAATATTTAATTATTCATAAGTTTTGTTATCACCAAAATATACGAGTAAAAAATAAGAGTGGTTCAACAATCTCCCACTTTTTGGTGTAGACAAACTCTGATAAATTTTCTAACAAACTTACTTAAATATGAACAAG
>JACBKR010005324.1:0-19259 GCA_014218235.1 Colocasia esculenta | reverse complement strand
TTCTTTGAACTTTTGCTTCACTGGAGAGGCTTGCTGCCAACTTAATGAACAAATTCCCTTCCTTAGCTCGAAAGAAACTTGGATCCAATATTACCTAAGCAACCATGGGGCCACTTAAGTAATAATGACATTTACTTCATCCATAAGTCACTTTAAAAAGGGACTCTATCAATATTACTTAAGCAACCAGGAAGGCTACCTAAGTAACCATTGGATCAATATAAATGGACTTCGGCATTTCCCCTTGTAGCTATCCACCACAAATTTTTCGGAGTTCAACACCCCTCTCATAGAAGGCAGGCAATTGATTGCTGTAGAGCCCGCCTCTTTGTGAGAGACAATCTTACAGGTAGAAAGTCCTTCCCTTTATCTTTTGAGTTCCACTGTGCAGAAAATTAAAAGAGCACACACTGCACTTGGGTTCTCTCGGGTTAAAGACAAAAGTTGCTCCTGGGCCGGATGGACACCATTGTGCCCGTGCAAGGCCATGCCAGACCTCCAATTTTACCTCTTCCAAGTCCGTAATGCAAACATTTCATCGTTTATGCACCCAACATCCTTTAGAATCTATGATGGGGAGGAGATTGGATGGAAAATTGGAAAGAGATGATGATACAGAGATCAAGAGGACTTCTGTCAGAGCTAAGAAGAGTATCCAAAATGGTGGGCTTGATGGTGGGGAACATAAAACATAGCCAAGGATGGGGAATAGGGAAGAGACGAAGGAGCTTGCGGCAGTGGCTTACAAAAGAGATTGAGAACCTTTCTTGCTGGACATGGTGGAGAGAAAGTGAACCTGATTTGGATGGCTGCTTCTCAAAAGGATATAGAGAGGGGCAGGGTGACTAGAACAAAGGAGCATCTTATTGGAGATAATGTGTCTGGAGGGGCACATGAAAGATGCAGCATATTAACCATCTATGGGCTTCTATATTGTGAACTAATTTAACTATGCAAGGCTAGCATGTCTCTAATTCTTTTAAGCAACCGCATTTCCTGACTTGCTTGTCATGCAAAACCATGCAGAAAGAGTACACGAATAAAACTGAAAAGAAAAGGCAGCCCATCATTCCAACTATGCTGACCTACAAATCAATGCTTGCCAACTTTCTAACCCAAGATTCCACTTCCACTGTAAAAGAATAGCATGTCAAAAATAGGAAACATGGAAAAGAGACACAACCCCTATGAAATGCCCATGCATTCAACTCCATTTTGAAGCAATCCCATTGGACCATACAGTTAACACATACATGGCCATTATGTTTCAAACTGCAGATATCTACAACCAATTCCTGTAAAACTTGCAAAACTATGAGCTTGCACTTTAACAGGGCACGCTTGGACAATTTCTAAATGAGGGTTGAAATGGTGTGCGGCTGTTTGCAGTTGCCTTAAGGTTCAACTGATGATGCCAACTGAGACTATCCTTGACATCTGGAATCAAGCAGACAATTTTACTCTTGATTCTGGGGATTGAATGTAATAGCTTCCTGATATATCAGTTCTTTCATCTGATCCTTCGTTAATGCATACTGCTCAACGTCAAATTTAAACTGTGTTGAACAAACGGGCTCATCACTAATGTCATGCAGTGTTTCCAGGTAAGGATGCGCCAGTGCGTCCTCAACTGCAGAAAATGGGAATCAGAAGATCAAAGGTCATGCTAAAAGAACTAGATAGATTATGGTATATAGTTGGGAGAAAAATACTGCAACTAAATCCAGACCCACTTGAGCACAATCATGAAGTGCACATTGGTGCTCCTCTCATCGGAATCTTCAGGCATCAAAATTTTACCCAGGGGATATGATTTTGTCCAGAAATCATAGTGCAGTAAACTTCTCAGAATGAGAAAATATAATCAGGGACTAGTATATTTAGATCAGAAGGATGAAAACAGCTCTTAAGAAAAAGTAGTGTACAACATATGTTAGAACTGATGACTTCGGGGTGACTATACAAACTTGGAGGATAATTTGATAATCAATGTCATAGGGTCCAGAGATCAGCAGCAGGTTTGTGATTGAAAACAAGAATCATTTTTTTTTGTACAACCATTTCAAAATCACAAAGAACATTGGGGAATCAGATTCAGCAACAGCAAGTAGATATATTCCTGCCAAATGAATTGAAATATGTCACGCAAGAAAGAAGAAAATGTGAAAAATATGATGTTCAGAACTTTTGTGCAGATTTTGTGTTACAATCATTGTAGCTGCTATTGGCAAAATTCACATCCAAGTTAGATATGAATATCACAAAAGCATCAAATGCTTAGCTATCTCAATTCTCAAATAAACAAACTTATGTGGCCACACTATGAAACACAGAATACCACGTACAACCAACATGAACAGGGTGACAATGCAAAAAGGAAGCACAAAACAAAAGCAAAGTTTGTATCCTAGGTTTGTGAGTTGATAGACACCAATCCTAAATGGTGCATGGCCTGTGGTATCTTCCACATGTCACAAAGGCCACTATCCAGGTTCATCATCCCCTAACCATACTAACCCACTCTCAGTGGAAAGAGAAGGGGAAGGGAAGAAGAAGAATCGACACCAGACAGGTAGATGGAGGTTGTGGGAAGTGGCCAAATTTTTTCTTAGCCAGCATTATATATAGGCTGATTTTGCTTAGCTATAGATTATTTTTGGGGCAGATAGAAGCAAAACTTTGTGAACAAGCTTAACATGATGGTCAAAAGAAACCTATCATCTAATGATATTATCATAAGTCCCAAGTTGTTCAATTCCTAGCATGCCATCAGAAGATTGCACACATCACTTGTTTTCATAAGATGTTCCTCAGATAGAGATAAAGGCGGGGAAACATTCTCAGAATCATTGACAAGTTTCCCCTAACTGTCTTTAAGTAAGGCTGTATGGGATATCAGAATACAATTTATCCAGTCCATTTCCAATTTTGATAATTTATGTGGAACATGCTAAGAAGCATCTGTTTTTCTGGAAGGCAACTAAATGCCACATTTCATTAAGGGAAAAGAGGAAAAGCACATCTGTCAGGTATGCCGGCTTCCTAAAGTAGACTAAACAAACAAGAAAAGAACAGCAAAATGAAAAGAATCCAAACCATGAAAGCATCAGTTGGCTTATCAGAAACAGAAATCAAAGGTCTGATAGTTATAGGTGCTGGATTTGGAAACAGTTGTTTCTCTGTCTGACTACCCATTTCCATTTCCATTCCTGAAGCATCTATACGTATATATATATATATATATATATATATATATATAGAGAGAGAGAGAGAGAGAGAGAGAGAGAGAGAGAGAGAGAGACAGAGGATGGCTAATCTGTTAGTAGATAACAGAGAACTTTCTATTAATAACCTTTTAAGAAAAGGTCATGGTATGGTAGTTGTTTTGGTGGATCAGGATGCAGGTCTTATGCATGTATCATCACTGATTCACTATAACATAATCTTCATACAAGAAATGATTAGGATTCAATGATTCATAGAATCTTCACTTCAATATTGGATCACTTTTAGAAAAAAAATTAATTTAAAAAGTAAAAAGAAAAAAAAATTGCTGCCCAATCAACATGCTTTCTCGGTCACTGGATAGAAAGCATGCTGGGTGGAATACCTCTTCCAGCATCACTGAAATTCAAGATCCGCAGCTGGGAATTCACACTAGACAGCTGGTAGATGCTACATGGGAGTGACATCTCTGTGGTTGTAAATGCTGTTTGTTCTGCTCTGTATTAATGTTTAGGCAATGCTCATGAGGCTTTTATCCAAGGACTCCAAAAGTAAGATAAACAGCTGGGTTTGAATACCGTATTTTTTAGAGACAAATTTCTATTATTAGATAAAATAAAAGTGTTTCTCATATATATAATATTATATATATATAATATTTATTATAACACTATACTCCTAGATGTGACAAAATCTTAGTGGATACAAGTAAAAGAGCTAGGGGAAGGCCTAAAATGAGATGGTGTGATGTTATTAGGAAAGACTTGGACTTCTTGAATTTAAACACAACTATAGCACTTGATAGAAATTTTTGGCGGAAAAGAATTCATATAGCCAACCTCAAATAATGGGATAAGGCTCTGATGATGATGATGATAATACTATACTCCTAATACACAATATTAACAAATAGATGACTTATGGGATCTATCCACATCTGATGGTGAAGAGGTTGGTAAAGCGTCAATTTAAGGTTTATGCTTTCACATTGTGCATAAATAGGTTATAAGTTTTTATAATTTGTGTGAACTTGCAAGCATAGAGTTAGTTTTAGCCTATGAAAAGGATGTTCAATGGATGTAGACAGAGACGGTGATTAGATAACTTATTAGTACAGTGATGGCGGAATTGGAAATTACATTTCCATTCTGATTTGGGAGCAAAATGGACGTGGAAACAAACCACTCATTTATGCTTCTGTTTCCATCTAGATAATTCTCATAAGAAAAAGTGAGAAATGACTTCTTCATGTTCTACTGAAGATTGTAGTCTAGCTGATACTTTTGTTGGTCATTTTTTCTGATGAGGAGCATGAAGGGCAATCATACCAACATCCATAATGGAGCAGGCCTGGTACCGATGCTCTGAAACTTAGTCTGAAGATAACATGGAGAACTTAGAGATCCAAGACAGTTTAAAGAATAAAATGAAAAAGAAACATCCATCAGGCCTTTCAAACAGACTTTATAACAGTAGGTGCCTGAGAGATAGAAGGAATTGACTGAGTTTGTTCTTGAATCTCGATCACTCAAGAACTTCTTGTGTCGGCAGGATGCAGTTTACTTTGGTACAAGTGCTATCCTGTCTAGGAAATGTACTAGTTGCCTGTGTTGGGTATTCTCTTGAAATGGTTGAGTGGCAGATGATGAGCCATTTTGGTATATAGACAGGATGATTTTTTTTCTTTTTTCTTGCTACTTAATTGGCTTCTTATTATATGTTACGGAAGAGAATAAATTTTCAGAAGCTGCTTGATTTATTTTGTCTGATCAAAACTTTTATATTCATCATCAAGAGCTGGTAACATTTGTGTGATCCTGAAGGCTGGTTTACAAAAGTATAAAAGTGCAGTATCCTGATCTTAGTCTATAAGTTCACACCTCAATCTGGCTTTGAACACAATGAAGATAAATACTATATATAGACAGAACATTTTCCAATTCCAGCAGTTTAGCATAAGATACACACTTTCTAAATCAATTCCTTCAAAGTTCGTAACCAAAACCAAAAACAGACAATAAATGATAACATATCAGATGGTTAAACTCACCGGTGATCCTTTGCCGAGGATCAAATGTAACATCTTTTCAACAAGATCAATGGCAGCAGGATGAACATGGGGAAACTTATCAACGAAAGATTGCCTTGCATGATGAGGAAGTTGCTGGAGGTATCTTCTTGCATTTTCATTCAAAAATCCCAAATCAGCCTTATTTGGAGAGCCAACCAGCTGTCAAGAATTGCAAATCCATTGTTGTTAGTGAATGCTTATATGTATTAAACAAAGAAAATCCAACGCACGCTCAAAAAGTGATATTCTGTAGCTTAAAAAGGCTATTTCCACTGGATGTATTCTCGTACATATGAAGAGCTGATCCATAAATGTTACCATATATTCAGTTTTAATAGAATGCAAGGATTTGCGTGTTGATTTTGACATCAATTCGGGTTAAAAACATTATCAATATATGTTAAGCATGTGCTACAATGGTACAGAGACCCAGATATTGTACAGCGGATATTTTAGAAAGCTGTAGACTTGTAGACTAAATCATCATGCAATTTATTTTTCCATAATGTGTGACCAGACATTTTGATGATTTACTCCTTCATGCACTTCCTAATTTTAGAGACCATAACCTTCCATTGTTAAGCAACTATACCATATTGATCAGCCATGATATCTCCTAGAGGATGTTAACAAAGAGCACCTTGATCCTTCCACCAACACAAGTAATTAGCTCAAGCAAACTGTGTTGATAGGATTACAGGACTGCTACTGTAGGCATATATCAATGCCATTAGCTATTCGGAAGGAACCAGCTTCCCCAAAGATGACTTAATTCAATGCAGATCCGAAGAGCTTACAACCATGTAACATTAATGAACATGGATTAGTATTATTTACGTGAGACACCACAAACAAGCCAGACTCACCAAGGAATTACAAATTGGATTGGGTACCCAATTTGGATCGTATCAGCTGAACCAACAGAAGCCAACTGAACTTGAAATTAAAAAAAAAACCATAAATGAAAATTATATATCCATTTTATTAAAACTTAATCAGCCAAAATCTGACAATTAAAGAATAGGTCAAACCCATCTGTGTGGCCCATTTTCACTTGATCCAGGCCAATTTAAGTTCATTTTATGTTTTATTTTGTTATTGTATTTTCAAGTGGGATCAGCTTAGTGGACAAATCAGATTGGCCACTGAGAATCCAAATCTGTGTTGGCCAATTACGTAGTGGCTGATTCCTAACGGCAACAGTTGACCAAAGATGAACATTAGCTGTCTTTAGCTACGAAGAAGGTTCTATCGATTTCTATAATGTAAAGCTTGTGAAGTTCACTACAATAAAGGCAAATACTAAAAGATTTAGAAAAGAAAGCCCCTGCAAAAAAGGAAAAAAGAATATGGACATGTTACTTTTACTATTCGATCAGGCCACATGTTCCTATCCAAATTCCAATAGTTAAAATTGAAATTTTTCTCATGCTAATAAAACCAAAAAGCAGAAGCACTATTTCCAGATCCATTCACCTCCATTAGTAAGCGTAGTTGGTTCACATGATCACTCCCAGGAAACAGAGGTTTTCTCCCCATCATTTCCATAAATATGCAACCCACAGACCAAATATCTATAGCCGTAGAGTATTCTGAAGAATTCAACAGCAATTCTGGTGCTCGATACCATCTAGTAACAAATATTCTGTCAAGAAATCAGCTTCAGAGGCAGCACGAGCAAGTCCAAAGTCACATATCTTCAGATCACAGTTGGCATTTAAAAGAAGGTTGCTTGGCTTTAGGTCCCTGTGAAGAACATTTGCCGAGTGTATGTACTTCAATCCACGGAGGACCTGATAGAGAAAATACTGCAGGGTAAAGGCCAGCAGTCAAACATAATTGTATAAGAAAGTGCAAATATCTCAGTGGAAGAAATGAAAAGGATGGTAGATACTAATTGCAACAAAATGATTATAAAGATGATAATGTAGCTTTTACAACCTGAAACCAATTGAAAATTTCTTGCAAACAACCCAGAATTAAGGAAGGCCAGCACAAAATATTGATCCAGTAATTAAGGATGACAAAATATACAATAAAATGGTCAATAAATAAATTCAGTATGCCAAAATGCTTTGTCTCAGGTAAACCAAGAAAAAAAGAAAAGAAAAGGACATAAAGCTTAAGCCTAGATCCAATAAATAAGCTCTGATATATTTCAGAAGAGAGTTTGAAGTAAATTTGGCATATGATATGCAGCCTCATCATTTATCGAACTATTGTGATGGGGGACGGGAAGGAGAAGAAGCAAGGGGAAGGAGAAGAGAGGGAGAGGGGGAGCTTGGGGAAGAAGTCACATTTTTTTTTCTCTTCAAATTGTTCATCTCCTCAACAGATGAGGATACATAGGTATTTAAAGAAGTGAAAAGTTTCTAAACCCATCTCACCTACCCAAACATCAAAAGACCTTAATACCCTAAAATTACAGTAAAATTGCAACAAAAACAAAAATGACAAAAGACCCTCATATCTATCCCTGAAAACCCCACTTACCATAAAAGTAGACATCTAATTCTATCTGGCTAAATGAGACTCCACTAAAATAAAAATACATAATAAAATAAAATTGATGTCAATACATCTCTGAACATCTGAAGTCTCGAGTCTCGTTTCGCGTCCGTCACGAGTCACGGTCCCCGTCAATCTCCCACACTTCGAAAAAATTCGCCCTCGAATTTTAAAGTGTCGAAGTAGGAGGAAGATAAACACAAGAACATGAGTGAAACACGTCATACAAATCATAATATCACAAATCTCGAACTGTCGACCAGGGTATGCCTCACAGAAATCTAACCACACCACATCAAAATCCTCGAGAGTAAACTCGAAGTCAACTACGGCAGTAGAAGGTGAACCAGCAGGACGATCTTCCGCGAACACACAATACGATATTAACTGAAGACCCGATAGGGAGAATAACTCAGGATCCCAAGTGTCATCTATCTCAGACTCAGTGCAAACACAACTATTTGACACTAGGGACGAAGCCTCTGACAACATATTATGTGGCGTCGCTTGACCATTATGCAAGTCCTGCAACTCAGACCATACCCGCATCTGTACTTCATACTCGTCGGCTAATGTTGCGTCGGGCTCATAGATTACTACTTGCTCTTGCTCTTCACACTTGACATCCAGGCGGGATCTGTCTCATAAACTGTCTTTTATAGTGCAGTAGCAAACATATCACATAACTCGCGAAGGTCATACTTGATACTGAACCACATGGGGTCTTCAGATAGTTTCCAACGCACGCTCGAACATTGAGCAACCATCCTCCCCGTGAGGATAGTGGCGCACAGGGTAAGGACCTCAGCTTGTAAGAATAAAACCGATTCCCTAAATCTGATGCGGGACGACGACGGCGTCGGAGGTACCAGCGTGGGATCAATGAGCCCCAAGGGAATAGGGCCCGCTGGGACGACCGCAACGACGCGAACAGCTCGTCAAACCGAGCTTGGACGATCCCTCCACGCTGGCAGTGCGATAGAGTCCTGGTGCACCGTTGGCACTGTAGCTGGCCGGCTATAGTAGCGGACTAGGTCGAACCGGCCCGATCCGGTTCGCTGGCTGCTTCTTTTATCCCTCCCCCTTGCGTCGGCAGAGAGAAGACAGGGAGAGGAAGGGAAGGGAAGGCCATTGTGGCGAGGGCTCGCTGCCGGCGGGGGAGGGCGGCTACCGGCAGAACCGGCGGAGGCGATGGAGGAGCTGGCGTAGACGGCTCCTCTTCTCTTCTCCTCCTCTTTCTGTCGAAGCTATGCGTGGGGGTGGGGGGGGGGGGAGCCGGCGAGCAGGGGGGAAGGCGGCGAGCAGCGTGCGCAGGGGGCGGACGCACAGGGGGGGTCTTGCACAGGGGGGCGGACGCGAGCAGTGGGGGGGATGGACGCGCAGGGCGAGCGAACCGGAGGGGGATCGAGCAGGGAGTTCTGGGGAGGGGGAAGAGCGGACAGGGAGGGGGAATCGCACAGGGGGGTTTCCGGAAGAAGAGAAGAAGTGGATGGGGAGGAGAAGGGAAGGAAGGGATGATGGGGAACCAGAGATAGGGGAGGAAGGGAAGGAGGAGGAAGAAGGGATGGCGCAGGGGTTCTGGGAGGGGAGAGGGATGAAGGGAGAGGGGGACTTCGCGCCGGGATTTCGGGGAGGGGAGATGGAGAACAGGGAGGGGAAGAGGAAGCAGACGGTGGGGGACGACCGGGAGGGGAGGAGAAGGCAGCGAGGGGATCGCTGTCTGCTCTGATACCAAATTGATGGGGGACGGGAGGAGAAGAAGCAAGGGGAAGGAGAAGAGAGGGAGAGGGTTTTCCGAAGGGGAGGGGGGGAGCTTGGGGAAGAAGTCACATTTTTTTTCTCTTCAAATGTTCATCTCCTCAACAGACGAGGGTACATAGGTATTTAAAGAAGTGAAAAGTTTCTAAACCCATCTCACCTACCCAAACATCAAAAGACCTTAATACCCCTAAAATTACAGTAAAATTACAACAAAAACAAAAATGACAAAAGACCCTCATATCTATCCATGAAAGCCCCACTTACCATAAAACTAGACATCTAATTCTACCGGCTAAATCAGACTCCACTAAAATAAAAATACATAATAAAATAAAATTGATGTCAATACATCTCTGAATGTCTGAAGTCTCGAGTCTCGTTTGCGTCCGTCACGAGTCACAGTCCCGTTATATTGTTAGCATATCCAAACAAAAAAGTAGAAACATTGTTCAGCGGCAAACCTCCCATCCCCCATTTTAACATAACCAAGGATCCCGCATAGCCTTCCCTAACATAAACTTATATGGTATGACAAGTTTTTCTCCCATCAATCTACAGTGATATAAAGATGACATGACACTTAAGGACAAACAAATGTCCACAAAAATCCACTAACTTGAGTGACCCCAAAATACTGGTCTTTTTCTGAAAGTGGGACGAGTGTGTCTTCACAGTTGCTACTCTAGAATTTTCAACAAGGTAATTACTAGGTCAAGTTACTTGTCAAAAGTGAGAACTATCTGGAGCTGTTGACGTCAAATTTTAATGAATCGGCATGTACTTAAATGACCATTATGATCTATTTATTCCCAACAAATTAGTAGTTCAAATGTCCAATAAACATATTTTATGTTTTGGCGAAATGGTTCAATCTGCAGTTTGTTGGAAAAAATTGGTCATCATATTCTCATAGTAACCATTGTAAATAATCAGCAGTGTAAGAATCAAATTGATGAGGTGCTCAAAATAAGCTCCAATTGGCACATGATTGTTTGGTACCAACCCCCCAACCAATAACTCATGGAGAATATGGGTAGACAAATGTATGGGAAGGGGAATTCTCCAAATCACGAGTCCCAACAATAGGAAACCCACTAAGTGAGTCGGGTCTAGTGCCATGTTACTGAACCAATCTACCAACTGAAATTAGGAGGATGACAATCCGAAAGAGGAAAGCATCGATCCATAAAATGCAAAATGGGACCCAAAGGGACAGAGAAATACCAAAAACAGTATCAACCCAACCATAGAAAGATCCAAAAAAGGTCACAGGGACAGGCAGAAGTGGACCAGTTTCAGTAGGCTGAGGAAAAGTCCGTGCAATAAACAGGGTGAATGTGGACTTTAAACAACAGAAGAAAGGGCTCAATCAGAGGAGATATCTAGACTTGATTGATGGTGATCAGTGAGTCAGTGAGGAAGGAATAACCACAATGGGAATAGTAATATTCTTTAATCATTGACACTTTGGATCAACAGAAATAAAGATGCTGTAACTTAAGGAGAGTGGCAGACCACATGTCAAGGATTTAATTGATCCATCTTCAAAATGAATACAAGACATTCATTTTCCAAAAGGGTGTTAGGATGGATGCATCATGCTCATCAGGGCCTAAGATAAGCTTTGAGTAGGTATGGCTTTTAGAAAGGAAGTGGAGTAAGTTTTTTTTTTTTTGGTTAATAGTCCAGTGGCATCCGCCACTGGACAACCCAGCACCGCCCCGGGATCGAACCGGGGCGTTGCCCCCCCCGCACCCTTTATGTCCAACCTGCCTAGCGGCGGGGGACAAGTGGAGTAAGTTATGTTGCATGGCAAATAAATGTTCTCTACCTTGGTTGCCTCTACACTGTAAGGCACTATGATGAAAGATCAGGATGGACTAATCAATAGAGCTTCAAAAGTATGCTGTTTGCAAATATAAATGTCTTTAATGGGGAGATGCTCTAATCACCTTCATGTTAATTGTTTTCTCATCAGTCATATTCAACCATCATTGTTCCCACTTTCAGTAGACATGTCTGTTTTCAGGAAAAATTAACATGAAGGTGATCAGAGCATCTCCCACCATAAAGACATTTATATTTGCAAACAGCATACTTTTGAAGCTCTGTTGATAGTCCATCCTGATCTTTCATCATGGTGCCTAACAGTGTAGAGACAACCAAGGTAGAGAACATTATTTGCCATGCAACATAATTGTTCCCACTTTCAGTAGACATGTCTGTTTTCAGGAAAAATTAGGGATTAATCTCATTGATTAGAAAAGGAGGAATACTTATACCTGGGTACACAATGAATGGTTGTACCCTAGGTGACATTAAGCTAACTCTGACCCAACTAGCACTCCCCCTCAAGCTGGAGCATAAATGTCCAACATGCTCAGCCTGTTACAAAGTTTTTCAAACCTACCGGTACTAAGAGCCTTAGTGTAAATATCTGCTAACTGCTTTTCTGTAAGAGTAAATAGGGTACAAATCCTCTGAGACATAACTGCTCTTTGACAAAAGTGACAATCTACTTCAACATGTTTCGGTCTCTCGTAGAACACTGGATTCTTATCTATGTATATTGCAGCTTGGTTGTCACTGCATCTTGATAGATTCACCAACCTTCACTCCAAAATCTGACATTAAACTCTGAAGCACATAAGTTCATATTCGCATTACAGTGAACCAAGCAACTACAGCCTGTTTCTGATTCACCAGTGACTAGTTCCCCCCCCCCCCCCCACCCCCCCCACCCCAAAAGTGCAAAAAGCTGGGATAGATCTACAGTCTAACTATGACCCAACATAGTCAGCAGCAAAAATGCTTCTATCTGTAGGTAGCCACTCTTCTCATGCAATAGGTCTTTTCCTGGAGCAGCTTTAATGTAATGCAAAATTCTCAAGGTCGCATCCAATGACGCTTCTTCAAGTTCTGCACGAATTGGCTTACAACACTGCAGCAAAAGAAATGTGGGCGCATAACAGTAAGATAAGTCAGTTTTTCACATAACCTTCTATACTGAGAAACATCATTAAAATCTGGACTTCCTTCAACATTAATATCTTCCTGAGGTACAGTGGGAGGCTCTGCAGTTTGCACCCCATCAACCCCATTTCTTGTAGAAAATCTAGAGCATACTTCTCTGAGACAGAGATACCCTTTCTTACCATATGCTATCTCAATACCTAGAAAGTATGATGGTTTACCAAAATTCATAATAAAGCGACTCTCAAGGTATTTCTTACCTTCATTATCCCAGCGACGTCACCACCTGTCAGCAAACATATCATCCACATAAACAATAAGGATAACAACTCTAGAGGATGTCTTCTTGACAAAGACAGAGTCAATGCCTTGCTCCTTTCAAGGCCAATCCCCGATGCAATCTAACTGAACTTATCAAACCATGCCCGGGACTCTGCTTCAGGCCATATATAGCTTTTTGTAGCCGACAACACAAACTCTCCTGAGTAACATACCATAGAGGTGCTACATATAGACCTTTCTTCCTAAAGGTTGCCATACAAGAAAGCATTATTCACATCCATCTGCACCATTGCCAATGCTAAGTGAATGCTAGAGAAAACAATACTCATACAGAGTTTAGGCGAGCCATCGGTGAAAATGTCTAAAATAATCTATGCCATTTGTCTGAGTAAAACCTTTGCAATAAGGCGAGCCCTATATTTACAGATTCATCAGGTAGATACTTAACGGTGAACACCACTCGTGCATTGTACATGACTCCACATGCCACAAGAGAGGAGCATGCATCTCCTCATATACGGTTGCTTTCCACCCAGGTTTAGACAATGCTTCAAAGACAGAGTTAGGGATAGAAATAACAGAGATAGACAAATTGGCGAAAAGATGGAGATAAGGCATTATATGAAATGAAGAATTCAAGGGGATGTTAGTGCTGGATCTCTATCCCTTGCATAGGGTAATAGGAAGATCAAGATCAGAAACACGTACTGGAGAAGGCTCACCAAGTGGAGGATCCTCCAATAGAAGAGGCGATGACGGCAGAGCATCCTGTGAAGATGTATGATGTCGCTGATAGACTTGTCCGTAGAACCTGTCTTCACCTGAAATATGAGAAGGCTCACTATCAGTAACAAGTGCAGGCTCAGAAGAAAAGATAATTGGGGGAAGAGGAATAGTAAGAGGTGAAGGAGTGGGACAATCCCCGGATGATGGGCCAAAGAATGAAACAGACTCAAAGAAGGTGACATCCGCCGACACATAGGTTCTCCAAAACCTGGGATCCAGACAATGGTAATATTTTGAGTTTGCAAGAACCCCAAGAAAACATGGATGGCATAGTCGGGTCGGGTGGTTGGGTCGAACCCAACCGACCCCGACCCGAGTCGGGTCGGATCCGCAGATCCGCCCGACTCCAATGGAGTCTGGCTGATCTAGGATCGGCCAGGTTAAAAATTGTAAAAAAATTGTAAAAAAAATGAGAAAGATCACAGAAAAATCAGAAAAAAAAAATTCTGAAAAATCAGTAAAATTTGCAGAAAATTATGAAAACACATACAACATTCATTGAATACAAACACAATGAAATTCAAATCTTATCATGTTCATGTATCATAAAGAACAATAACAATGATTAAGACATAATGATTATGTTCATACATTGAAAAAATAGATATATGTACAAGTTTATAACATGAAATAAATAAAAATACCTTGTCAATTTGACATTTCTGAACCATCATCCTCTGCCTCATGACACTGAGCAGGTGGCCCATACTGGGTATATCCAAAGCCAAACAAAGAATGGCTATGTCTTGGAATCCCCTTTGGATGCCTCGAGGTGTCGTTGCTTGTTGGCTTGAACTTTCTTCTGATTGTCCTGGAGTGAAGAAACTACCATACCCAGTAGTTTGAATATTGCCCAAGTAACTTGTCCCACTACTAGAGCTGATATCTGAATATGGCAATTTGGGGACGAAAAAAGGGTGGATAAGAAGGCCCATATCCCCAATCATGCCATGCTTGCCTTTGTCGGTCTTCATATCCCCCATGTTGTTCTTGTGCTTCCCCTTGGCTTCCTTCTTGTTGATGAGATGGTACTGAATATCCTCATATCCTGAAAGGATACTCCCAAGCCCATAACCTTCTGTGGCTCCAGTACCTGCAGCAGCACCATCATCATCATCACCATCATCATCATTAGGTGATTGAGTGGAGTCATCACTCCCAACTGCTTTTTCTTTCTTAAGCATCTTTTTTCGACGTTGATAATGCTTTTGCTCTGCCTCATATAATGTAGCCAAGTGAGGTGGTAGGGGTGGAGCCTCAGAAAATGGCTCCCCATATGTCTCCTCAGGAGAGTCCTCTGTACGATCTTGTGATTTTCTTCCTGGTTCGTTTGTTCTTCTTTCCTTGTTAGACTTTGTTTTTTGCTTGTCTTTGTCTTTCTTTCTTTTTGGGTCCAATTGAGTGGTAGATCTTCTGAATTCTGGCTGAGATGAAGAAAGTTTAGTAGTCTCTTATACAGTGGCAGATCTTCTTAATTCGAGCCTTTGACCTCTCTCAAGAACAAACGCATATCCAGGTACATGTTCTTCTAATTCTATATCTTCTGCATATGCCTGAACCAGGCGATCATCAGGATGAAACTCAGGTATCTCTCTGTGGAATGCGGAATGAAGAGAAGGGAAGGAGATTTCTCCCTTAAAAAACCCTTTACGGTGGATATATGCAATATTTATCCATTTATGTAGGAAAAATATATGCGTGTATGTATATTTATGCATGGGCGTGCCAGACTGTTTAAAAAATAAACACAAAAAGATTTGATATTTATGAGGTGCGTCGGGTGTATACCTTGAGCCCTCGAACATTTTATATTTTTTTTATTCCGCGCGCATCCGTTTATCAGGCGATTAGGGTGGTCGTGTACTGGACCATTCCCCACTAACCGAAGTCGGCGTTTCATTTACATCGGGTGAAAACCCGAATACCTTTGATACGATACGTTTGTTAAAAGACCTTGCCGAGATTAGGAAATTTAGATGACATTTTAAAGTCCACAAATATCCTCAAACATATTTATATTTATGACATTTGCATATGCGTCCTCAATGGGGTGTGTGTGCCTCCATTGGGCATTTACATGAGCGTGCATTCACATGCGTGTTATTTTAAAACACGGAAGGACTTATTTACAAAATGGCACGGTCTTATATATGGACCTGTGGTGTCCTCTTCCTCCCACGTCACGGTCTTTATTTTCGGAGCACAGACAGAGCGCGAGCGGGACGAGGAACTCGGAGAGGTATTCTCCCCAAACTCCTAAGTCAAGCATAAACTTTTTTCAGAATTCTCCTTGGGTGGGGTGGGATCCCATATTTTTCTTCAAGGCCCCTTACCCCCTTTTTATAGAGGTTTAGAGGGGTTGATGGGAGGGGCTACGGCCCCTTGGTCTTTGGGCGCACAGGGGGGGGGTGCTGCGGATGGGCCAGGGGGCTGCGGGCCACCCCTAGGGGTGCCCAGGCGCAAGAACACCCCCGCGGAGGGTGCCTGCACGCAGAACACCCCCGTAGGGGGTGTCCGCGTGCAGCGCACCCCAGCAGGGAGTGTCCGCGCACGGCGCACCCCAGCAGGGAGTGCCCACGCGAGAACACCCTCGCAGGGGGTGTCTGCGCGCGGCGCACCCCCGCGGGGAGTGCCTGCAGGCAGAACACCCCCAACGGGGGATGGCTTTGGCACCAGAACACCCCCGCAGGGGGTGTTCCGCACAGAACCACCCCGCGGGGGGTGGCTTCTGCGCACATACACCCCCCGGGGGGTGTCCCAGCCATACAAGGCTATAAGAGTGGGTCCCCCAGGGTCTTCTCTGCCATTTGACCGCCATTTGACGCATGTTTGACGTCCGTTTGCAGCCGTTTGACGTGTGTTTGCTTCCGTTTTCGAACGTCGAGGCCGTTTCGTTCGCCCGAACACGTGCACGACGTGCGCATGTTTGGACGCACTCGCTGGACGTTGACTTTGCCCGACAGAGGGTACATACCTTGCTACGTCGGATCATCGAACGTCGTATTTAACATGTCATCCGAATTAAATCGGACTAAAATATGAACTCGAACCTGTTTATCTCAGGTGTTCGAAATGGAGGAGATCGGGGTTTTCTCAAAACACCATACTTTTCTGGGCAGATTTATTGCTCGGGCTTTGTTTAAATCTTGGTATTTTTTTGGGTTCAACAAATGCCCCCCACGGGATATCCATCGGAGACGGGGCGACGGCGGGTATCCCGTGGCCGTCTTTTTGAATGCATTTCTTCTTCTGCATTTGTAATATTTGCCTTGTCGCAATGATATTGTTTCTGACAATGAATCTTTTGCTTGCCAGTATCGAAGATTCCCCGCGTATCGACCCATCGCGGGGAGAGCAGCGGTGCATCCCGCAAATAGGAGGGGATCGTCCGACGTATGGACAAGCCGATGCCCTCATTTGCTCCTTATGCTATCACGAAGGAGGCCCTGTCCCGGCTTGACCGCGGCATCACGGTGTGCCCCTGAGGGCCTTTGGAGGAGCAATCACCTTCCGAGGGCACAATGGACTTAGACACGATTGTCAGATTTGACGGGGTGTATTGCTATTTGCGGGGCGACGGCTGCCCCAAGCACTTTCCTCTGGACGAGCACTTGTTCCCATTTATTCAGAGGTTTGTCCCCAAGGGATAAGAGGGTCTCGCTGCTCTTTTGGCGACTGAGTGGGTCCAACTGGAGAGGGCCGTCCTGGCAAGCTGAGACAGCATGCTGGGGATGTGCGGCTTTAATTATCCTAGCTTCTTCCCTGGTTATCCCATTCAGGTACAGTTCCCAGACGCGCACCAGTTGGGACTCTTTGGCTCCGAGTCGGCTCACCCCAGCAAGGGGATTTCAGTTGTGCCTGCTACTTGGGAGGTCTATGGACAGCATAAAACCGGAGCATCTTTTGTCGGGCATACCTTACAGCCTTCTGGCCATCAGTTTGCACTGGAGGGCTATGATCGGCACTGTTTCCTCGACCGGATCATGAGCGGGGACGCCGCCAATTGGTACGATAAGTGGTCCGTAGTTTCGTCTCACCATTTCCGCTTCGGCGCCACCGAGTGGCTGATGAGAGTTTTGCGTGGACTACTACGAGATGTTGGACTAGGTTGGCCTTCGTCACACAGCCACGGCCGCCCTTCACAGTTACCTGTGCCATTCAGGGCTACTGTAGGCTCTGGCGGAGAGATTCAACCGAAGGTTTAATACCTTCGGTATTGCTGAGGAAGAGACTTCTTTTGACCTGTGGGCTTTCCACAGGGTTTTTGGCCTTCCCATCTCCAGCCATTTTTACGAGGAGGTGTGTCTGGACGACCTCCATTGTGACTGCTCTTCCGGGACGGCTCCTACATCATGCCCTACAGCTTCAGGTACTTGATGAAGGTCTGGCGAGATTTAGCCAGGTGCGGCAGAGAGCGATGCCTCAAAGCTTCCCAGGGGAACGTACGGGTGAGCTTCCATGCCTGGGTCCTTTTTTTCTACAACGGCCCCTACTGTTTCTGTGACGGGTTCGCTTTAGATACCCGTGACCCAGCCGACTATATGCAGTTGTCTGTAGATTTTGAGGACAACCACAGGCATTTGTGCGCGTCTTGGGACGGAGGCTGGAACTCGAGGCACCTTCCAGACAGGACTTACTTGGCGGCCTATCTTGTTTATTGGCTGGGCACGTCTGTCCTCCCGTTCGGGAGGACAGACTGGTTAGGCCGGAGCTTATATATCCGGCATGTCTTCTTGCTGACGGCGTGTAGTTGGCACTGGCCCCCGTAGCTTTGGCCAACATCTTTCAAGGCTTGGGTGACTTCGCAGCCAGTTCTTTCCCACGTGACAGATGTGTTTCTCTGGCAACCCATTACTTGAGTGCTTGGGCAGGACTTCTGTTGCCCGAACTGTGCCAGAGTGTTGGCGTTGACGACCCTTCAGCACCGCTGCTTCCCATGTTCCGGAACCGTCTGGGTCAGGACACCTACCAGCAGCTGACTGAGGCCCGGTCAGGACACCTACTCAAGGTAAAAGAACTCTAGGGTTTTAGTCTGAATCAAAATGACTAAGGATGCATGAATCAAGAGATGAATAAGAAGAGTCCTAACTCGTCGATCAGAAAGAAAAAAAAAACGTTTAATATTTTTTATAGACCCGACAAGAGTTGGCAAGATCAAGGTTCGACGCATCGGGGAATCAGGGCGAATCGGGTTTTTCCTGATCCGCCTCGATTCGCCAGAATCAGACCGATTCGCATGGGAATCGGATGGGAATTGGTCCGATTCAATGGGAATCAGGCGAATCGGGTTTCTCCTGATTCGATCCGATTCGGCCGAATCTGACTGATCCGATCGGATCCGACAAACCATGGGCAAGATAGAGGTAACGAAAGTAAACTTGCAGAGCTTTCGGTTAGTATATGTCATGTTATGTTTGAGACCGCGATCACCTACCAGGGTGGCCAAGGAGGGTCATATAATGTATTTATAAGGCTAGATCTTGCATAAACGAGTTGTAGTTTCCTAATCTTAAGGTAGGAGTCCTACCACGTTTTGTACTTCCTACTATAGTTATTACCTCCCATTCATATCCCAATTAAGAGGGTAAGAGACAGTACCTTCATGCTCCCCCAATTGGGCTAGGTTGTTAAATTCCATGTTTTAGGTTTCCAA
>JACBKR010005323.1:0-18942 GCA_014218235.1 Colocasia esculenta | reverse complement strand
CTTTCAAATTGCGACGACCTGTCCAGACACGATCTTAACCACAACGCGACAAGGCCAGTGTCGTGACATAATCGTGACGGCCGATACGTCGCCTTAAATCCAAATCGACAGTCGGAGTGTCAATCGCGACAGGCATACTCGTCACGTTTACACCAATCAATACACGTTAATTACAATCGATAAGCACACCAATCAATACCAAGCATGAAGCGACAGAATAAAGGTCGCGTTTAAGCTACTTGGTACAGCACACCAAAGAAAACCCGAAACGCGACGAGCATGGGGTTGTGTTCATACCATGAACGCGACGGTGCACCACGTCGCGTTTTCAAACGCGACAGTGAGCTCAGCCCTAACGGATGAAACACCCTCACACTAGGAAACCACAACACATCTGATACAAATGCAAAACTAAAGCAGTAAACATGATATCCATAACATGGCAAACCACCTAGCGTGCTTTCAACCTTAAACCATTTAAATAAAAATAAAACACAAGGGTAGTCTCCCTACCAACTTAGCAAGCCGAGGAACACGTAAAACACCACATCGCCAGTGCATCCACGCTTGGATGCCATCTTAGCGTAGAACCTGTTCGTACGAACCACTAAGAGGCAAAATCCAGGGGCGCCGCAACAACCTCCCCTTCGCCTGGACAGAGTTCCTTGCTCTGTCTGGGCGAAATAGAGCAATTAAACACTCAGTCAAAATCGCGACATAGGCAGATGTCGCGTTTTAAACCGGTTAAATGCGACCATCCTAGCCACGCCAATCGGAACAAAAAATGCCATGCGTCACAAAGGCAGTTCATTGAATCGCGACAGAGGACACCGTCACGTTCAAATCGCAAACGACACACCCTATCACATTTACAACCAGTGACCTCTGGGCTGTTTGGGCTAGAACCTTCGGCCCATAACACCCACACCAACCACACGAAAACAAGTCCAAGGCCCAAGCCCACCTCTTAGTCAAGAGCACCACACCAGACCATAAACATGGATCTGAAAGACCGTTACGTACACCTAATGGCTCCATCTAGTGGCTTATTTTTGAAAGCAACTCAAAAAATTTATCCACCCCATTGTAGTATTCAATTGTGTCTCTACACCATTAAAAAACACAATTCATTATAAAACATATTTCTTTTATGAGAATTTTAATTGATGACAAGAAGTTCAAGGAGATTCATCATGCAAAATATTTCAATCTTCATTTTTAGTCCATTATTTTATTTTCTAATTGTTTTTGTATTTCTCATGTAAGCAGAATATTTTCTTCTATCTCCAATAGTAAAGGATTCTCGATCAGAGTGTACCTCGGAGATTCATCCTCAAGTGCCATAAGGGCTAGCTCGACGTACTCTTGATCTTTGACATCCTCCTGTGTTGAATGAACTCGTCTAAAACACTTTGAGTAGCCTGCATCATCTCAAATTTTTTAGCTCTTCTCATTTTCAGCTTGTCCATATAGAAGGGGAACCAGCACGCATGTGCCCAATTTTCTTGCATTCGAAATAGATGGGTTAATCGTTCCTTCTGATGGGATCAGCTTGTTGGACTTTAACTTTTTGTCCATAGCTTTCTTTTTATTCAAAAGCTTCTTCGCCCTTTTTGTCAGCTTGATTAGATACTCATCATCGCCACCTGAGTTGCTGTCACGCCCCGCCAATTTAGCAGCAGAATAAATCGGCGAGAACGAGAACCAAGTACATATAGAGAAAATGTACAACAGTTGAATAATTCAGAGCATCTAATGAACAATATTGAAATAACTCTTGATTTCATTATAAAATCACTAAGACTATTACAACCACTAATTTAGAGCCAAACACAAGGCTCAATGACATCAATATTGAAAAGAAATCCAGGCAATAACTACTAGACTTCATTGTACTAGGGTAACTTCATGAGTTGACTTCGGGTCGCTCATCACTCTAGTCTTGTCCCATTGGTACGTATAACGTCATTGTCCGACTTACCTGAGACACAATAAAAATAACGAAGGGTGAGCGATAACGCTCAGTAGGACTTAAATCTCAGGCTCAAGCAGGCTTAAATAATTAATACATTAAATGGCAGAGTAACTAAAGATAGAGCGAGTCATGTAAAGTCGAGAAAGTAAGAGCACAAGTAACATGGTTCAAATAGCAGATGAATCAAGTATAGTACAATGAATAAGATCGAGTCACGATAGAAATCAACCACAACACGATGGCACATAGCATCACGTCAAGCAATATCAAGCACATGTATAGCAAGGAGAGAGAAAGTAGTTGGCCATATAGAGAGTAAATTGCACTTTGATTGATTTTCTTATCAACGAAATAGTATAGCACTTTTGATTAACTTTCTTGTCAATCGAGATAGTAATTGCACTTTGGTTATCCGAAGATAGCTGAGAGAGAGTATGGAACTTGTTTGTCAAAAGACAACGAGAGATATAGCACTTTGTGTTTTTAACTGTCTTAGATTAATCTTGATAGTATGGCCACTTGGATGTAATGCCGACATCCTGATCATTTAACTCCCGCGGGCAAATGGCACTTTCGGGCGCTCCCCCCAGGACCTGATCGGGCCCTATTGCGTGGCATGGTTATATTGTTTATCTTTAGACAATCAATTAATGGCCAATTGAGAGTACCAAGAAATAGATAAGAGCACTAGATGAATAGACGAGATAGTAGAGTGAATGTGAATAGATGAGCAAGTAGAGTGTAGATGAGAGCTAGTGGTCATTGCATGAAATACGTCGAGTAACCAGGCGATAGTAACAGTAGCACAACACACGCACTTGGTGTGGCAGTCAGGTGGAACTCACGATCTTCCCGCTGGCCAAGTTATGCACAAGTCCAGAGGTCCGACGTGATTCAAGGTAAGAGCGAATCTAATAGCCGTTTGGATCAATCGATCCCTAAAGGTGTAATGGTGTTAGGGTACAACCGGCTCGTCGACCATGTGGGAATCCATGATCAGAGGAGACTTACGGAGGCCTTGTGCAAGAGTTCACTAGTCGGGGAAAGGATATCCGACGGAGAGTTCACCACAAGCCAAGAAAGTGTGTATATAAAACAGGTGCTCGACGTTCTAGAGGAATTCTAGAACAGTGGAGCGTCGATATCGGTATATGAACAACGCAAGAAACGAATACAATCCTTTAAAAATAGGGAAAGTAATATACTTTATTGCAATAATTTACCAGATACATTATGAGATATTTCTGCCAACTTTCAGCCACATATGGATGGTCATGTGGTCCATGTGTAGAGAAATCATAGCTAGAAATAAGTTGTGAATATGTATTTATGGATTTTCATCAAAACCTGTGAACGCGACATGGGCCAATGAGGATTGCGACGGGGTAGGCAGATCGCGACATGGGTACTGTCGCGATGGCCTTGTGACGCAACAGAGGCGGGAAAGGGTCGCGACAGGACAGGCACGGGGATAGCGACGGCTTACCTGTCGTTTTCTAAATGCGACGGGTAGCTGTCGCAATCGGATCTCAGAAGGCGAGGCGACATATCGGGCCATGCTTCTGGTGGTCTGCGCCTGACTCTGACAGAAGTCAGACCAGACATGGATTGCGGACCAGAAATATCAGATTTTGATACAAGGTTGTTCAGAAAATCATAACTAAATGTATACACGATGAAAAATCATGAAACCAGTGGCAAATGAAACTAGACATATGAGAGTACTTCCAGTAAATAGGAATTAGAGAGAGAGCAGGGTTTGAACAGGGTTGAGCATGAACAATAACGAGTAACACAGAACATGGTACAGAGAGCAAGATTGATTTAATTCGAGCAACATGCTCAACAAGAATTAGGGCTTTTAGGGAAAAAGATGCCTAACATGCATCAGTTCTACATAAAAATTTTGTAGCATGGGATTGAGTATACAAGGAGATCAAGAGTTAAGAAGAGGGTTCGGGTCATGTAAGTTGCAGAACATGAAAAATCAAGAACTAAAGATATGCTCGATGGAAAATTATGAAACTTGAGGGTTTCGTTCCTGATAGACGAGACATCCTACAGAAAAAGTTTCATGGTTTATTCTTGTGAGAATGCCTACATTTGACTAGATTATATTCTAGGGCTTAGAACTCCAGAACGAAGGAAGAAGCTTGATGATCTTCCTCTCCTCGATTCTCCTCCTCCTTGGCCTCTTCTCCACGTCCAAGAACCCCTTTGCACGAGCTAGGGTCGGCCATGAGGATTTAAGAGGTGTATTTATATAAACACAAGTTCTTATTTCTACTACTACTCAAATTCCTCTTAATTCCGAGATTTCCTAACTCCATCTTCCTCTCTTGCTTTCCAATCTCAATTGGGTTAGGATAGTATCTAAATTCGTGCTAGACTATATGGGGTAGGTTTAGGAATCCAATTCCAACTCTAATTGTCATGTATTGCTTTAATAACCCTTTCCAATAATGATATAATTAAACTCCGAATTTAGGGTATTTTCTTATTAAAACTCCCCTTGAAAATTCATATTTGTGACCCAAATATTCTAGAGGATCCATTAAGCAAAGCCATTACTCTTTCCATTTAATGAGTTTTATTTAATGCTCTTTTCATTTAAATATCCATTTAGCGTGTTTTAGATTTTTATTACATTTTCCCATTTGAATTTATTCATGGCCATGAGAGGTCCATTGATCCAATTTCTCATGATGGATTATCAATACATATTTTTAAAGTCCACCCATTATTTGATTTTAATTATTAATCCACATAGCTCACTTAATAATGGGTTTCCGAATAATAAGTCACCAAAGTTCTAAAACTCGGTCGGATATTTTCTATGCCCCAATTTCTTAATGGGTCATTAGGGAAATTATTTAAAGTATAACTTTTATTTTTACAAAATTTTTATATACGTTTTACGCATGTGATAATGATGTGTATCATTTATCTAGCTTAATTTTTATTAATTGACAAAATTTCCAATTTATTTATAATTTTTAATTAATGAATTTATGGGTATTATAGTTGCTACTCCAGCCTTTGAATTTCATGAGTTTTAGCAATTCTCATGTGGATCTCTTCAATCTCATCCCACACTTCTTTGATGGATTTGCATATGACAATATTAAGAAACATGTTAGGATAAACTGAACATAGTAAGATATTCAAAGCATTAAAATTGATGCTTGATTTTCTGATATCTCATCCAACCACTCTCTTTCGTCCTTGGGCAATCTATACGAGCCATCCTTGATAACTTTCCAAAACCTCATAATTTTGTGCTCTCAAGAACACAGTCATTCTGTACCTCCAATAAATGTAATTGGTACCATTAAAGAGTGGTGGCCTGGGATAGATTGTCCCTCAGGAATAGTACTATAACTAGCCATAGACATAGGAACACTCTTATGATCAAGAGCCCTGCTCTGATACCAATTGATGTATAATGTATAGGCCGGTTGGAAAAGCAAGAGGGGAGGGGTGAATTGCTATGCCTAATAAAAATTCTTTTCTCCTATCAGATTAACTAGATTAAAAATTCTAATTTATACAGCGGAAATGGAAGTCACTTTCAGACGAAACCAACTACCCTAGCCTGTGTAGATCAGATATAGAAGACAAGGAAGGAAAGCACAGAGTGCACACAGGTTTAGAGTTGTTTGGCTAACACCACCACATGTGCGCCTACATCCACTACCCCAACCCTATGATGATTTCCTTCCTAACTTGTTTCCTTGGGTACAAGCTGATAAACCCTTCACACACCCACACCATTGTTTCAACCCCACCTCGTTTCAGGGATGAGATAACCCCATGTGTAGCCGTCACACGCACCACACACCAAACCACACATGCTAATGTTCTTGGTTCAAAAAGAACAAATAAAAATGTGGATAGGAGAATAACAACTAAACACAGAGAGTATGAATTCCCCCTGCCACAAAGATGAAGAGTTGGTGTAGAACGTTGAACGCCAATGTACAACACGACTCGAACTCTTCACCAAAGCATTCTAGATGGTGCTTGGATGTACCACAATCCTCTGGTGATTGGTAGCAACTCCACACAGCAACTATGACATTTTCCATGCTTGAACTCGAGAGTGCTAAAGGCATCTTCAAGAAATTCGTCAAATCCTAGCTTCAACAAGATGGAACGTTTCTTGCTTGGTAGGGTATGATTCTGGGGCTTGGGATATGTGGTACATATTGTACTACACCCAAAATCCATCTTTGACAGATCCTTGGGTAGAGACCTAATGGAGGAAATAGTCCACTAAAATAGGAAATTGTGGTTTCCATGATCGGTCAACCTACAATCTCAAATCGGTCCTACAATTTGTTCGACTGTCTTTAGTACAGGTTCGTGGAAAAATCGGTCGTCCACTTTTCAGGAATTGATTGTCTGATTTTCAGTTGGTCCCCAATCGGCAGCTTCTTTTCTCCTCTACACCAATCGGAAGGAGTTCTCCTCAGCATACGATTGGCCTGTGATTTTTGGTCGACCGATTCTTGGAATTTGGTCGTCTAATTTCTCAATTGTGCCCAGACAAACGTTCCTGGGAAAATAGGTTGTCTGATTCCCCTACATCGGTCGTCCAATTTTGCTTTGCACCAATGGAAGTAGGCTTTCTTCATCAATCGTTGCAGGCATTCACCAATCTGTAGGCTCCTAAAATTGATCGAACGATTTCCATATTTTAGTCATCTGATTGCGTAACTGTCCCAGGTCCCATATTACGGGGAAAATTAGTTGTCTGGTTTTTCTAAATCGATCGTCCGATTTTTTGCGAAGTGCAGAAACTCTAACTCTGTTCAGTCTATTTAGTCCAATTCTTTGGCCTTTGTAATTGTTCACATCAACTGTGACTTTTGGCCAATTTTGCTGCACACTTAACACACATGTTAGACCCTCACATTTAATATAAATAAATCAAATGGTTGGGTCATCAACATGAATATAAGTTTGTGCTTTTTGATGTGTTCATATGAATTAGAATTTGATATTTTGTAATTATCACAAATCTACAAAGTACAACACATTGATGGACAAAGGGTCACCGTGCCAGGGCCGACTAATCAAATAGTTTTGGGTAAACTTGTTTTATTGCATGTATTCTAAACAAATATAATAATATTCATTTTAGAAATACACAAACATAATGTGTATAACTATATCACAAAATAATATTATATAAATTGAAAGTACCTTATAAATTATATTTTATATGTTATTGCTTATTTTTATTTTATCATATTATGTAAACAATATATACTCTATATTATTTATATTTAAAATAATATAATAACAACATAACTAAACTACTAATTAGCAATATGGTTAGTTAATAATAGTTAAGTAAAAATAAAATATATTTATATATATTCACTAAATTGAAAATATAACTTACATATTAATATCTTCAATGTAATTAATTTTTGGTTTTGTTTATTTTATTTTAAAAGTAATTATACAAAGTATACATATAATAATATAGATGACTATATATACAATATAGTCAATAGCGACAGATTGCTTGATCACAATTGATAAGCGACAGAAATTTATGTTACTGATTGGTCTCTAAACCTCGAGGCATTAACGGTGGACCCATTCTCCGGTAATTTCTGTAGCTAATGGCGACCGCGCCTTTTTACATATTTGGGGAAGAATTTCCATTGGAATTTTGTGCTGACCAGTCATGATTTGCGACGATAAGTATTAGTCGTAAATCTGTGGCAAATTAGCGATGGATAATTTTGTCATCGCTAAACCTATATGTTTTCTTGTTGGTAGCGATCATTTCCTATTGTTATCCGACAATGTAGGTATCACCAAAATATTTACCTACGTTGTCTTTAAGAAAATTTTATTTTAATAGTGCCCCCCTTAAAACTAGGGAGTCTCCAAAATACCATGAACTTCGCGACACAACTTGAAAAACGTAAGTATTTGCCCGTTTTTCTTGTAGTGGTAAATTAATACCTGATATTACGTAATTGTTATAATATTGTGTAAGTTTTATTAACAATAATTGATCGTTTCATAGATTCTATTCTCATTTGAGTATAAGTGCAATAATTGATAAACCTCTTTTATGGTTGGTTTGCAGGATTAATGAGCTAATAATGAGATTTCAAATGGGCCAATGGATCTAATTGGATCAAGAGATCATGAAGAGAGATTTTGATTTTAAATATCTTTTTCTTTCCCTCTCTTTCTTTTCAATTTTCAAAACTCCCTCTCACTTTTAAAATCTCTCTCTATTTTTCAAAAAATCTCTCTCCTTAATTCTCTCCTCTTTCCTCTCTTCTCTCTATCTAATTTATAAAACTCTCTCCTCCCTCTTACATGCCCATCTTTTTATCTTTCCCTCCTCCCTCTCTTCCCTCTCCTCCGATCTCCTCTTCCCCCTTCTCATCTCTTCTTCCTCTTATTCTCTCTATTTCTTCTTTCGGTCTTTTCTGGTCTGTTTCTCTCTCTCGGCCTGCTGCGCTCGCCCGCCAGATCGCCCGCGCGCCCTGCCTGCCGTGCGCACCCGCACCCACAGACCCGCCCCTGCCCTCGCGGGCACATCCGCACCTGTGCCCGCGTCCGTGTCCGCCTGCACCCGCGCCCGCGCCCAGGCCGCCTCCGCCCCACGTGCGCTCGCCGCATCGCCTACGAGCGCCACCGCCTCCACGCGTCACCCCATGTACGCTCGCCGCGCCGCCTACGTCGGCGCCCACTCCCGCTTTGCCGAGGCCCGTGCGCGGTCTCCTCCACCTCTTCACGTTGCATGTGTTTGCATGCAACGTGAAGAAGGGCCACGTGCCTTCTTTCTCTCTTCTCGTCTCTCTCCTCTCTCGTCGCTCTCTTCTCCCTCGCTCTCTCTCTCCTCTCTTGTCTCTTGTCTCTCGTCTCTCTTCTCTCTATCGCTCTCTTTCTCTCTCTTCTCATCCCCTTCTCTCTCTCTATCTACTCTCTCTCTCTATTTTCTGATTGTCTTCTCTCTCCTTTTCTCTCAATTTCTCAGTTTCCTTGTTGTAATTGTTGATTATTTTTTTAGTATAAAAAATTTATTGTTAATTTTTTTATTATTTAGCGGATTGTATTTTGAATCTCATCTCCTATATTCTTTATATCTCTCTATCCATTTATCTATTTCACTTAGGGTCCGTTTAATTACATGTAAAATATTTCTAGGAAAAAAGTTTTCCCAAGAATAGTTTTTACAAGAAAATCAAAAACAGAATTGTCCATTTGGTTCCACGTAAATGTTTTCCCTGAAAAGATTTTCTGATGTTTGTTTTCTAGTAAAATATTTCCGAAAATTATTTCATACATTTGTTTGTGCGTAAAACATAATTATTTATTTTAAAAAATTACGTTTATTTTCTAGATGTTCGTTATATTCTACAAATACAGAGAGCGATGAACACAATCTCAACATTTGACTCGGATTTTAAAAAAATTACCTTATTCTGTGTAAATAAATTGTAATCTTTCCTTAATCATTCTTCCGATGACTTTACTTTTACTTATCTACCATTTTTACTAGATGTAATCTTGTGCAGATTCTCATTAATATGGTTTAATCTATTCATTATTGTATATATACATATAAAGTGCTATAATACAACATATCTTCCTTCATTGGCCATATCAACCATACCAAAAATGTGAATTACACAATACTCTAAATAACTTCTTAAACAATCAAAAGATGCTTGCGCACATTACTAAGAATAAACTGAGCAAAATCATTATAAAAATTATAAGTGCCAAAACACGACTTGTAATTGTTCACTATTTGGAGGCATCACATTGTCATTGTACATGGTAGAAAGTCTTCTAAATCAAGTGAAACCACTACATACAAATAAAGTCATTGTTTTATAGAGCCCAACATATACGAGAAATAGTCACCATGAACATTTTAATATATAATCCTCATAGCAAGGACAAAAAAAAAGACTCGAATTCACAACTTTTTTCGTGGTCACTTCAAAAAGAACTGTCTTAAGTGTGCTTCATACTCATCATCATAAAATCTCCAAATAAGATGAAAATAAAGTAAAAATGTCAATTTTTTGTTCTGTAAACAATAAATGAATTGACATACGGAATGTAAATAATTATAAATATCAAAATGAAAACAACATTAAAATGTCAATTTTAGTCTTGTAAACAGTAAATTGAATTGATATAACAAAATGTAAATAATTATAAGTGGTAGACTACATTCACTACTGAATGAGAAAAAATATTCCTAAGGGTTTTGCTCTCAGATTGATCGACTTTGTCCTAATTTTTTCTGGCAAGGTGCATATGGTTCACCATAGAAGGCATTGGTGGCTTGGTCTAAACTCCAAAAAACAACAAAAGGGTGCTTGACTTCAAAAAGTTAGACTCCATTCTTCACTCATGTACACACACAGAAAGACATACACACATGTTGATTTTTTTTTTTCATGTACACACAGACAGAGATACACACATTTACACATGTTGGTCTTTTTCTTTTCTTTTTCATGTACACACACAGACATACATACACACATGTAAATGTTGGTACTTCTGCCGACACCGAAGGCAAGCTCGAAGTTGCCAACCGTAAGTCAACATTGACAACGCCAATCCTCAGACTAAACAGTACAAATATTTTTTAAACAATAACTATTAATAAATATTTATTACTTTTAATTTATGTTATAAATCTCTCTGATCCATCCTTTTTCATACGAGTATTCAGGATTTTAAGAATCTCTACCGGAATGATAAAACCTCTTTGCAGGGCAGATTGGCCTCCCACAGTTTTCCCTTCTTTTGTACATGCAGTTTATTGATGATGGAAAGAGTCAATAATATAGATTTGAAATTGGAAAACGACTACACAGTTCTTGAGTAGGTCGTAATACTTTTTTGTACCACAAATGGTGATGAATCCCACACACATATATATCGATCTACAAACAACTATATTGACTCAATTGGGCTTCTATCAAGCTTGTCAACACAAAGTTTGCCACCGTAGGATGAAGTTCACTATTATACCAAACAATTTAATGGAGAAGGTGTCGACAAATGGCACCCTGTTTCTATCCTGTGAACTAATGGCCCTAAAAGCCACATTCCTTCCTACTTGTAAGAGCGGGATGGACGGCACCATGGACAAATACATAAATGAAGTCTATGAGAGTCTCATGCATGTAGCAGCAGCTGATCAGGGCCCATTCTTTTTTTTTTTTGGTAAGATAACTTTGAAAACTTAATTCAACACCAACAAACAAGTAATACATCCCCAGTTACCCAACAAAAAGAAAACCAAAGCAGGGCCTAATCTATGATCATAAAAAAAAGATCAGCGCTACATGTATGGTGGTTCCCACATCTTGTCCTTATTGCAGATCCTCTCAGATACTCCAGGATGGCCACTGACCATTGCATATTAAATTTGCTAATCTAACCTCTATTGTTAACCAATCTGTTGCTTTATTACCTTCTCTGTTATGTGAGAAATTGTACAATGTGTTAGCATAGCTTCCTGGTAAGATTATATTCTTTTTCCCCAGATTTGCATGTTGGAGGGTTTTATAAGATCAGCAACGTAGAAGCAAGCCTATTTTAGGCATCCTTCATCACAATGTTCACATTAAGCCTGTTTCTGAAGTTAATAGAAGGGAACCATGGCATAAGGTGTTGCTTCGAGACCAAGGACCATTGCCTTGTGCAGCCATGTTATAAGGTAGCCATTATAAGTAATTTGCCCACTCTCGGCATTGCCAAAGAAGACATCAGGTACTGGGTACCTGATCAAAAGGGCCTTTTCAATATAAAAAGGCTTACAACTGGCTTCTCCCTAAGAAGGTACAAAATAAAATGTGAAAATTTTTGAGTGGGATTTAATATGGAAGTGGCTGGTTGACAACCGGATCAAGGTGTTACTTTGGAAACTAGCCTGGAGGAGATTACCCACCAAAATGCATCTCATTAACTGTAACACCCAGGTATCAGTCACATGCAACAGGTGTTTAGGAACAGGAGGAGGAGGATGAACATGCTCTTACTAGAAACTTCAAATCAGAGACAGAGGATTGAGGCAACTGATAGATTTCTTTCCATTCAAGCCAATTGAAACCAGGGAAAGAAGAAAGCACAGCAGTCCTAAGTGCAAGGGCAATAAGCAGCAAAACGACAAATTTGTAGGCAAAACTCTTGTGCGCAGGAAGATCTTATGATAGTCACAACTAGAGGCATTCATTGAATTGGCACACAAATCCCTTATAAAATCAAAAAAATTTTGTATGCTCAAATCAACTATCAATACCGTAACTTTGGCCTAGCTCCGCTCTCTTCCTGCATCTATGGACAAGGATGGCAAAATAAGATGATGAGGAGAAAGAAGAATTGTTGAGAACAAACCTTATCCATAGCTTTTAAGAATGAAAGTGATCAAATTCGTTACTCTTTTTCTCCGGAAGTGGAAAACCATTCAGATGTGGGAATACAAAAGCCCAAAAAGAAGGGAAGATGAGTACCACAGCGAAATGAAATGAACAAATTTGGAACAATCAACTGGAAGTAACTGACACTACAAGTCTCCAAGAAGAAAGAAAGCTGGGAAGTCAGAATCAAGAATCTCCATTCACGTAGAACTTTAGAAAAATAAAAAACAAGTTGAGGACATTCAAGCAGAATCCATCCTGTTTATGCAGCGACCTGAAGTTTTAGATGCACCCAGGAAAACCAATGGAGAAGGAACATGTGGATACCCCAGACGGAGACAAAGAAGGCACGCATCTGGACTCGTCAAAATCTATAAACAAAGAAACCAACAAAGGGGGGACGGGAGGGAGAGGAGGGGGAGGGCACGTCGGAGGGAAGGAGATCCCCGGCTCCCTCCGGCGCCAGCGAATTGAGAGAGAGAGAGAGAGGAGAGAGAGAGAAGATAGAGAAGGAGAGAGAGAGAGAGAGGACCTGGTCTACCTCTGCCAGCGCTGGGGCAGCATACGCGTTCGACTGCCCTTCATCCGCGACCGTCCACTTAGGCATTCCACCCGCTGGAGGAGATTTACCTCACGAAGGAAACGCCCTCCCTGCGACGCTAGCAAAAACCCTACTCGACATATTCGGACAGGGAGGAAGAGGGCAAATTTCTTGCTATGCTGGAGCGCGCCATCGCCTTGCAGGGGGTCTTCATGCTCGACCTTCGGGATGGCGGCGAGGCTCGCGGCGAGCAAAATGGGGATGGTGCGAGGTTCGCGGAGAGAGGGGATGGGGATTGCGGCGTCGACGGCGATGTGCGGCAGAAAGGGGGATGGCGTCGAGGAGGCTCGCGACGAGCTCGCAACGAGAGGGAATGGGGGTGGCTCGCGAACGGGGGGAAATGGAGTTACGGGGAAAACAGTGTCCGGGGTTTTAAGGCGAATGCCAAAATTGGAAATTTCGAGAAAACTAATTTCTGTATCAAGTTTTCAATGAACCAAACGATCAATTTTATAAAGATTTGTTGGAAAACTTTTTCTGTGAAGGGGTTTTACATGGAACCAAACAGATCCTTAGTTTAGATTTATTTCGTTCAACTTAGTTTTAATATCACCACGTTATTTTCCTAAATAAAAACCCAAGATTTTCAATTCTAAAATTTATTTCTCCGTGGATTCGACTCGGCTCTCTCCACTTACTATTGTCAAAATATTTAGTGTAGGCCGATTAATTTAAGATTGATATCCACATGTTTAACGACACATTTGTGGGCTATCAATTTTTGGTGTCGTGTGCTGGAGAATTAGATCTTTAGTTTTGATAATCTTGGTGTCTTTTGTATATATTCATGCTAACATTTTCTTTCTTTTTGTAGGTGTCAAATAAAAAAAAAAAAAAACTTAAAATTGCAGAAATAGAAATTTGTCGAAAATCTGTCGCTGAAAGTAAGATCTGCAAGTAAAAGGGTCTGTTTTGGAAAAAATTTGAAAATTGCAGAAAAAAAATCAGAAAAAAGATAAGTTGAGGTAAACTTTCCTTCTCTCTCTCGCTCTTTCTATTTGTTTTAATTTCTAAAAGAACAAGGGATTGCGTTGGAGGTAAGTACCCTTAAAACCCTCTTAATTGAGTTTCATTTTCCTAGTTGTCATGTTTAGATAATTAAAAAAATCAATCACTTGAATCTAATAAAAAGATGTCATGTCAAAATTAGAAACATTCTATTTTTAGGACATGCATCATTTAGACTTTCATCTTTAGGTATTTTTCTTTTTGAAAAGTTTTATTTCTTGTGAAGATTGCGAGGGCAAGGTGAGCACTTTAATTTTGTCAATATCATATTCATGCATATTTAATTAAATCTTGCAATTGACATTTATTTGATTCTTGGTTGTTCACTCCACGTGAAAACATCTTAAGGCAAGCCCATTAATAAGATAAGGTGGGGATTTCATCACCCTTCCTTGGCCCAAAAACAACCACCATTGCACTCACCAACCAAGCCCAATAAAAGATAATAGAAACTTGACATAGGGTTCGCTTTGGGACTTAGGCCCACTTGGGCCACTATCAAGTTTGGAGATTGGTGGCTAAGGGTAGAGGTTCATAGGCAAACGCCTAAGTGGACAAGTGGTTACTTAATTAGGTCCCTGCGAGAGCAGGGGGACCCTCCCACTTTCCCACCTCTTACTTGGCTAGTTAATGGGCTTGAGAGTGGATTTAAGTTGAGCCTCAGTTGATGTGAGTGAGAAATCAAATTTTTAGTCCTAGGGCACCATAGGTGTCATAGGATTAATTGTTTGCTACTTATTGGAAAAAAAAATTCAAATCTTTCAAAATAATAAAAAAATAAAAGAAAATAAAAGAAAAAAGATTTATGTGGGTTGATAATAATGGTTATGAAATTGGCACATCAATTGGGAAATTGGGTCAGCCCATTATGGTATTCTTTTTTTTTTAGCGAAAAGATTGGCCACAGAGTCTCAGAACTAGGAGAGTGCACCCTCCCCCGGAGGGGGAGAATGGACCCACTCTGTAGCACCCCAGAAATTTTAGTATATAAAGGAATCAAATTTAAATAAAAGTGTTGGAGGGACTCCAACATTATATATTAATGACCCATATCATAAGCGGGTCAATGGACATCATTGGCCCAATAATCAAATAAAGCTAGAAATGCATGGAAATTCGTAACTCTAAATAGGCTAAAATTAGAAAGAGGCAATTTGAGTTGAATTGGGATGCAATCATGTATTCTTGACAACCCAAATTCGTGTCTATCTATGTGGGAGGTTTCCTAAAGCCTCACACACTCTAAGGAGGAAGGAATCCTCAAAAGATAGGAAACTGCCCTGTCAAAACCACAGCTTAGCTTTCCTAGTTATAATAGGACTCCTAAAACACCATGGTTACTTAAATACTCTTCACCAACCCTAGAAACGAGTTTTAGAACTTTCTGGGGTCGTGTGGAGAAGTTCTTGGTGCTGGGGAGAAGGAGATCATCCACACTAAGGCCGTTCTTCTTCCCTGTTGTGTGCTGCGATCTGCACAGACCATCTTCTTGAAGTCGACCAAAGGTACGTCAAACCTAAACCAAACCTTGCAGGCTTATACCCCTGGAAAGAAGGTCAATTCTACTTTCTAACCCAAGTGGAATTCTCAAATTCCATGCAGTATACACGGAGCAGTAAGCGTTTTCCTCCGAGTGTCTGAACTCGGGTTTTCTGGAAAAATGAGACTTCTTCAACCCAGAAGGTAGGTTTTCTCGGGCCAAACCTTATATATCCTATACCAATGTGTAGAGCATCAAGTTAACTTTCGTTTCCCACTGGTTTCATCGAATTCTAATGAGTATATTTTGAGTTATAAGTGTTTTTTTCAAAGTCGCGCATTGTTAGGGTTTTTTTTCGTTCCCGTTCTTCTTATTATGCAGTGATTTGAGACTGAATTTGACTAAACTTCCTTCACGAACGTTTTTTCTAATTGAAGTTATGATCATCTTTGATGTTCTACGTTTTATCCAAAAGTCCTTGGTTAGAGAGTTAAAGGCGTGGGAAGAGAGTCACTGCATGATACTGGGATTTCGGGCTACACTTGACTTTCTGTTCTTCATATGTTTTCTAGGGATTCGAGACCGAATTAGATCAAACATCAACATAAAAGTTCTTCTACTATTGTCCTCTTCATCTTTCGTGTTGAACATTTTGTCTAAATATCATTCTCTAGAGAGTTATAGAGGTGGAAGGGAATCGCTGCATGAGACGTGTTTTCCGGTTCACCTGACCATGTGTTTTTTGTTGGAAGGGCCACTAGTGTCGACACTACTTGAGTAGTGTCGACACACTGTCCCAAACAGCCCAGAAAGTGTTCTGGAAGCTCTCTAGTGTCGACACTACCTGATCTAGTGTCGACACACTGTCCCAAAACAGCACAGAAAGTGTTCTGGGAAGCTCTCTATTGTCGACACTACCTGATCTAGTGTCGACACACTGTCCCCAACACAACCGAAAGTGTTCTGGGAACTCTCTAGTGTCGCACTACCTGATCTAGTGTCGAACACTGTCCAAAACAGCCCAGAAAGTGTTCTGGGAAGCTCTCTAGTGTCGACACTACCTCATCTAGCGTCGACACACTGTCCCAGTTTGACCCAAAAGTTCTGGGAAACTGATCTAGTGTCGACACTACCTGATCTAGTGTCGACACACTGTCCCATGTTTTCCAGAAGGTTTCTGGACCTGTCTCTAGTGTCGACACTAACTTGACCAGTTTTTCATGATGTTTTTGCTTTGTGTTTGAAACATGGTGTCGACACCAGCATGGGTTGTGTCGACACTACCTTTACAAGATATTGCATGTTTCGGGTCTGTTCATTACATAATGTCTATTTAATGCTTAAAAGTGTTTAACCCATTGAAAAATCCTTAATGTCATGAATATTATTCTAATTGCTTCCTTAATGAAGTGATCATACATGAACTGGTGATTTACTCTTGTTACTATTCTAGCTTGATTTAATGATAAATTTTTTATCTTAAAATCTTGTAAACCCATATGTAGTTAAATGCATTGTCACTGCATGCCGTCATGTTAAGTATTTTCCGAGGGTTTGAGACCGACGGATTGTGAATTTACATATGTGCATCTCTACACACTTATACATCTAGGGTGTGCACTTCCTTCTCTTCTTGTTCTCGTGAGTGTGAATTGCCATCTAGACTAAAGCCATTAATGTAAAGATTGAACTAATTGTAAATCTTATCATTCAGCTGCCGAATTTATCTCTTGACTATTGTCCTCATGGAATCATGTCAATTTAATTATTTCTTCTCATCATCATCATGAACATGACATTACACATGCTTACTTTTTGAACTCTCATTGGCCATTATTTATGACTGTGGGTATCTACATTTAAAATTTTACATGAGATGGCTGACAGGGCACGCGTGTGTCCCAGGGCTCCAGTCTAGCCCCAATGACGCGTCTCATAAATATAATGTTAACCATGGGGTATAATGATTACTGGCGTTGCATCTGCGCTGGGAGTACTTTCTTGCTTGTTGAATGTTAGGTACATAACCACATACACGTGTCCTGGTGTACATTCTTGATGGATCTTTTCTTGGTGTACATTGGTGTCTACGTGCCTGATTAGTGTTACTTGAACGTGCTTGTGCAATCTTGCTTGCTTTCTTGCGTATATGGCCATCTTGCATTTATTGCAACTAGTGATATCTTGCTTTCTTGAAAACTATTGACATCAAGTGAAATCTTGCGTGCTTGTGCAAAGTGATCTATTGCTAGTTCTTTCTTGGCACCTTGTTCAAAAATCTTATTCTATCTTTTCACTCTATCCAGCTTGTTTTATATATCATGTTTTAATGAGTTTTGTTCGTACTTGCGTATCATTCATCGTACTTGCCTAGTTCTAAATGTTATCACTTATATCATGCCCGCACATTGAGATATAAATCTTACTGGGCTAGTTTGCTCATCCTCTACCTTTTCCCAATCTAGGTGACTATGAAGTTCAAGAGGAAGAGCAAGTCGAGGATGGGAATGCATCCGAGTGATGAGCGTCCCAATATGAGTCTTTTTCTTAGTTTATTTTGAGAGTTAGAACATGTAGTAGGAGGTGAGGGGAAATGTACTTTTCTTTTTATTGAGTCTTAGTCTTGTATTAGTTTATCTGAGACAAATAGAGATTTGAATACAATTTATATTGAGTTCAACATTTGGGCCCTATTATGATGTTTGTGTTGATACACATTTAGCGCGTGCTAGCTAGAGGCTTATTTGTCGACTTGTCCACGTCTTGGGATATCGACTCGAATTGTTCGAACTAATATCCACTGCGTAAATTCTCGGGACGTGACACACTCCACCAGCGAGATCACCTCGGCCAAAAATTATATTGAATAATGAATGATACAGAGTAAGGAGGCATACCCCTCAGGCCAGACTAACATTCATGAGACAAGTTTTGTCAGTAACCATCAGCCCATTATGGTATTCACTCTCAACCTAACCCACCTATTCATCCAACCCTACTTACCAGCCCAATGGTTCCAAATGGACTCAAGTCCATCATCTTCATTGTCACCCAATTACATATCATATACATGATTCAGATGGAGAAAATAGGTTGACCCACTTCACACCTCATCTCCATCCTCTCAGGCCCATAGTACCAAGTGGGTTGACCATGCCCATATGATAATGAGTATTTCCATTCCTAGCTAATGGCCATCTCTCACCATGATCAAGCCCCAACTGCACAAGAGTTCTCCACACCCACTCCCTATCCAAGTTGAACTGGGTGTCTCTCTTGAAAATTTGAGTTTGTTTTTACCGAGATCCACAAGGAGAGGTTTCAAGGACCCTTCTAGGTAGTGAAATCATATCATGGTTTGATGAAGGGTTCTATGGTACTGACTTGCCTGTGCGTTTATCAGATGCTCTAGATGGCACAACTTTCCAACAACTTGGGGAATTAATGCCAC
>JACBKR010005322.1:0-18928 GCA_014218235.1 Colocasia esculenta | reverse complement strand
TCAACTTCTTTATCTTCCAATCAGAGATCTGCACCGGATACTCTGGCATGGTCATATCCGGCCAGGTCACCACCTTGATAACTGATTATTTGAGCTGGATCTTCAATGCATTTTCTTAACATAGAAACATGAAATATATTATGGACATCCGCAAAATCTGCTGGCAAATCAAGCCTATGAGTTGTTTCCCCAATTCTCTCAATCACTGGAAAGGTCCCACATACCTTGGGCTCAATTTTACAATCTTGCCAAACCTCATAATACCTTTACTCGGGGAAACTCTCAAGAAAAAAAAATCTCCCACTTCAACTGAAGTGGTCTTCCGGTTATCTGCATAACTCTTTTGCCTACTTTGAGCTGCCTGTAATTTTCCTTAATAAGCTTCACTACTTCTGTGGTTTGCTGAATCAATTCAGGACCCACTAACTGCCTTTCTCCCACTTCATGCAAGTTCAATGGGGTCTACATGGCCTTCCATATAAAGCTTCATACGGTGCCATCCCAAGACTGGTATGATAACTATTATTATAGGCAAACTAACCTCCCAAATGATGCTCCCAGTTACCTCCCCAAACTAAAAACAAGCCTGCAACATATCTTCAATCGTCTGAAAAGTCCTCTCTGTCTGACCATATGTCTGGGGATGATAACGGAGCTATATCTCAGCTCAGTACCAATTACTTTTTACAGACTTCTCCAAAAACTAGAAGTAAATTGGATCTCTGTCAGACACAATAGTCTCGGATACCATGCATGGAACAATTCTTTCAACATAAACTTTTGCTAATTTATCCACTGTCCAAGACATACTTACTGCCACTAATTGCACACCTTGGTTAATCTGTCAACAAATACCCATATTCCATTATGTCCGGAACCCGATCTTGGTAAACCTGCCACAAAGTCCATGGCAATATCATCATTTCCACTGTGGAATGGGCAACGGCTGCAATAAATCTCCAGGCTTTGATGTTCTGCTTTAATCTGTTGACAGATAGCACACTTGCAACAAACTCTGCTAATTCCTTTTTCATATGAGGCCACCAGAAATACTTCCTCAAATCGTGGTACATTTTAGTACTACCCGCATGGATAGTGTACCTGGATTTATGGGCCTCCCTTAACACTCACTGCTTTACTTCTCTTTCTGCTGGAACAAACAACCTGCCTATGAGCCTAATCACACAATTATCATCAATGGTAACTCCTTCGTAAGTCACGTGTTTTTGGATCCTTATGGATCATGTGGTATTGGTGTGGTGGCCATTGCGAGGCCAGTGTGTTTGGACGGTGGTTGTGCGCAGGTTTGGTGCAGGTTTGGTCCTGAAACAAGATAGGACATGCTGCAGTTGATTAGGAGTTGACGGCCATGTGTGGTCGTTGACTGGTTTGGCGTCCATCGAAGGTGACGCCAACCCTATGAACTTAACGGCAGGCTTTGTGGACGTCTACTGTGACGGTTCCCTAAACGGCATTAGGGATGACGCCAACCTGTGCGACCTGCAGAATATAGGTCTACCCGAGGACAGTTTCCTAGCTCATTCTCCCTCTCCCTTGCCCTGTTTTCATGCCCCTTGCTTCCCCACTACTCCAACAGTTGTAAAAGGTAGTTGGAGGATCGTGGAACGTGAGGTGGTGACGAATCGACTAAGGAGAAACGCGGAGCGAGGGTAATTGCCGTAGGAGCTCGCGGAGGGGTTGGTGGAAGCAGGAGGATTTAGGAGGTTTAGGGTTTAGGTGCGTATTGAGGTAGGGAACGATCCCTTTAGCCCTTTAGGTTGTGATAATGCATCTGGAACGCATGAATTTGCATGTTAATTGTGTTTTTGGGTAAGTATTCATGCGGGGTTAATGGTGGTTTGATCAATTAACAATGAAAACATGTTGTTTCGAGTTAATTAGGATTCATGCCACGCTAGAGAAGGTGATTCCTCATGTTTTCTGTTAAATTTTGGCTGGGAATACCCAGAGGTATCAGCCCAGGGTTTCTGTGAAGTTGATGGCCGAAGATCTTGGCTTCAAATCGATTGACGCCCGGTTCTTCAGCTGGGAGATTAACGGCCAGATACCTTGCCGTTTATAATCCATCGGACGGCAGTCGTGTTGCCGTCAGCATGCTTTGGGTTAAATATGATATATATTGAATATTTTAGATATCGAACGGTGCAATGATAATTGTGGTGCACTTAGCGCACGTGGTTTCTGAGACTAGCGTACTGGGTACGCATGTTGGCTGGTTCTTTACGTGTTTATGTGGTGTTCACGTGTAGTGGACTACTAGTGCACGAGGTTTACGTGAGTCTTCACGTGGTTTGTGTGGACGTGCACGTGGTTTTGTGTACGTGGCGAGTAGTACGACGCCTACCGTGGTTACTCTCCAGTTGGGTGCCCCAGGTTCTCTGTGAGCCAGGCTGTTAGCTCGGGCTTTGTCCCAGTACTTGTGTTGTACCATCGAGGTATGTGTGTCTGACCTGGACACCCTCACTCTTGTGTTTGAGTTGTACGTCCGGATGAGGGAAAAAATGACAGTGGGCAGTGACTGCCGTACTGTTTTTAGTCACTTGTAGCGTGCTCGTAGTTGGGGGTACGAACACCAGTAGTCGACACTGGTCTCAAGCTCGACACTGGTCCCCAGCTAGTCCTTTTCCGGCCTCACTCTACCGATCCCGGGCCAGGGTCTCTGGAGTGCCAGGAGGGCCTGCGACCGTGTGGTCCGCAAGTGGTGGTGTTAGTTGGTCTCCACAGTTGCTTGACCTTTTCACGTGGAGCGGCAACTGGACCTTTCGTCCGTGGCTGCAAGACTGAGAGGTAGACCTGTGTTAGCTTGTCCGAGTCAGTTTTCTAGTGTCGCGAACCAGTTCACGTGGCTCGTGTTTGGAGGGTCTAACTTTAGCTCGTACACTTGTACTGGTTTTCGTTTAATATACAGTTGTTTTTCGTAGTCGGCAACGGTGAGTTACTTTACCTTTCATATCCTGGTAGCTGTTCTATAAATTGTTGTACGGTTTTTACTGCTTTTGTACCTGTGTTTTTGGTTTGCTCGATTTTGGGGGAGTTCCTGTGACGGTCCTCGCCGTTCAGACCCGTTAACCTAATAACGAGCCTAACGCGAGTTGCCTCCCGCGAACGGGCCGAAGCCTCGCAAGGGATATATACCACGAGTCCATAGAAACATAAAGGAACTAGCTCAAATATTCATAAGATCTTCCAATCTCAACAATATTTACATGAAATATACATATTATAGTACAAATGTAAACCAAATAAAAGAACTTGGGGCATACCCGAGGTGAACAACAGAAAGTAAAAATTACACTGCTGGTGGTGCTGACCCTCCACTGGACGACGGGTGCGAAATCTCCTGATCTCCCTCACCTGGAGGAGAGGGGTGAGCCTCTCGAGTCATGGCTCAGTAGGGAAACTCTCTAGAAACCGAGCAAACGAACACAAGTAGCAAGCAGAGGAAATGCTACACTAGCATTTATATTATTATCTAGCATTCTTAGATAAAACTATAAGTACCGCTTACCATTTACTGCTTAACATGAATCGAATAAATAATAAACAGAAAAAACAAACCAAACAGGTGCCGCGAGCTACTGTAGAGAAACGCCACACTCAGGCCACGTCAATGGTTCAGACACCGTTACTGACCCGGACAAACAACACAGGACTACTTCTCAGTCTCGCAGCCACAGACGAAAGGTCCAGCTGCCGCTCCACTAAACAAGTACAAAGAACTGTGGAGTCAACTAAAACCACACCACCTGCAAGTCACACACCTCGCAGGCCCATGCCTGACACCTTTAGGGACTCTGGCCCGAGCTCCCTAAAGTGAGCACTGGAAAATAGGAATAGCTGGGGTCTAGTACGTCTACTGGTGTCCGTCTCCCCAACTATGAGCGCGCTACAAGCGACAAACAACCACTCTCTCTAGTCGTGTCCCACTGCCCTCTTTCCCCTTAGCGGACGTACTACTCAACACAAGAGTGAGCGTGTCCAGGAAGACGGACAAGACCTCATCGGTAACCAGTACCGGGACAAGCCCCGAGCACTCATGTGTTGGCTCACACAAAACCTGGGGCTCCCAACTGAAGAGGGATCCACGGAAGGCGTTCAAACTACACACCACGTACACAGAAACTACGTGCACAACGCACAAGCCACGGTAAAATCTTCACGCAAATCATGTGAACACATATGAACCACACACACACGCTCCCCGAGCGCTGAAAGAGTGCCAATGCCCCTTTACTATCATCACTTACCACAAAACCCATACTAGACGAATAAGCAAACACTTATACGTATTCAAGAATAACTACATTCGGTGTTATCCGGACAGGGTAATGTGTCGCCTTCATAACGCGACGGCACGATATGTCGCCTTATGAACGCGACGCATCACTGTGTCGCGACATGGTCGCGACCTCCATGGGTCGACGCCTTAACATGTGCGAACCTAAACCGGACTCTTTCATTGAATCACCCCAAGCTCTTTAGAAACTATATATTAGTTTTCATTCCATTTTCATGCTCTAATGGTGTCATACCACATGCTATCTAAGGTTTAGAAAGCCGGATACACATTATCCACATCACATGGACGTTCCACGGATCAAATCACGGGAATCTCCTACCTCACGAGAACGACGCTTGCACGACTTTCCTCCGCTCCACGTAGCGTCCTGCAGTGGAACTCGTCAAGCCAAGCCCTAACAAGCCAATCGCCCAAAAATTCACAGCAAAACCCCTGGTCGAGCAAAGTTCCCTGAGCCTGTTCTACCAGGGTTCTTTAAAAACGCAGTGAAGTTAAGAACGCGACGCTCGACTAAGTCACGGCCTGAACGCGTGGCCTTAGGTGTCGCCTTAAGCTGCTGACGTCATTCAGTTGCGCCCTGCAAAGCGACACGCAGCGACATGCAACGTTCACGTGAACGGGGGTCATGAACGCGGCAGCTTGGGCTGTCGCGATCAAAACGTGACGCCCCTCACTGTCGCGTTAGAAACCGAGAAACAGTGACTGTTTGGGCAAAAATTACATTTTCATGCGGAAACACACCTACCAACACAGCGTCATCATCTACTTACTGCATCTATACCTACGCTTGACGTTTTGTTGGTCGGCTCGTTGGAGTTCCCTACTGAGCCAGTGACTAGCGAGGCTCACCCCTACCCACAGGTGAGAGCGAGGAGGACGTTTCTCGACCGTCGTCCAGTTCGAGAGCCGCGTCGTAGCGGTGCAGGGTCAGCACCCCAGCAGTGTAGTGTAGTAGTGGTACTTCTTCAGTTGTACCTCGGGGTATGCCCCAGGCTCTTGTACTTTCTTTCAGTTTGTGGAAATATGGCTATGTAAACTTGTGGAATATATATATGAAATGGTGTGTTCCTTTGTGTTTACACGGACTGTGGTGTGGTATCCCTTGCGAGGCTTCGGCCCGTTCGCGGGAGGCGGACTCGGATCAAGTACGTTATCGGTTTAACGGGCTTGGACGAGGTGTTCCGCCACAGTTGGTATCAGAGCAAGGTCCGTGTTAATATAAGGGAACTAGAAAGATACATAGCCTTATTTCGGTCTTTGTACCTGCTGGTAGGGCCCTGGTTTCTGATAATTTGTTGTTTGTTTTTTTGTTTGGTGTTTTTTGTTATGTAGAAATTTGAAATGGCTGATAGAAGAGATTGGGGTGGTGGAGGAGATGATCCAGAGGAGAGCACTCAGCGTATGATAGAGAGGATCTGGGAGAGCCTCACTGATATCCAAAGGAGGATGGATCAGCAGGCGCCGGTACCACCGGTGCAGTGCCACCTGGGGATGGAGAGACTGTACCTATAGCTCCAGTTCCCACCAGGAGTGGAGGTGCCTTTTGTAGCACCCTTGCCACCACCACCACCAGTGTTATTAGCAGAGGAACCAGTGATGCAAGTTGAGAAATTTCTGAGATTGCAGCCGCCTACTTACTCAGGAGGGCCGAATCCAGATACAGCGGAACACTGGGTCCATGAGATTGAAAGAGTCTTTGCGACCATGAGATGTCCGGCAACAGATAAAGTTGTGCTAGCTGCCTATCAGTTGAGGGGTTTTGCATTGGAATGGTGGCGATTGAAGATGCAGACCACCTTTGCAGGCAGGACAGAAGAGGCTATCACTTGGTCGGAATTTCTTGATGTATTTAACGATACATTCTTTCCGATTCAAGTGCAGCAAGTGAAGAGAGAGCAGTTTCGGACACTCCAGCAAGGTAACTCTTCAGTTTTAGAGTACCAGATGAGGTTTATGGCACTTAGCCGATATGCGCCTTATGTAGTATCAGATAATAATATGATGGTTGAGTATTTCATTAGAGGTTTGAGAGTAGAGTTGCAGGATGCAATAGTACCTCTCATGTGTAAACAGTGGAAGAAGCAGCTCAGAGGGCAGCTACGTTGGAGAGGTCTATTCGGACTCGTCAGGTGGGCGAGTCAGGCTCAGGTAGTTTTCGGCTACCGCAGCAGTCAGTGGGTGCGAGTAAGGGTAAAGCACCAGCAGGACCTTCTTCATCAGGCTTTGGTAAATGGGGCCAGAAATTGAAGCAAGCATTTAAAGGTAAAGGAAGAGGATGGGGAGGTCGACAGCAATTTCAGCAAGGTCGTGGTAGGCCAGAGGTGGAGGAGTCGCAGCAGAGTACTGCCAGGCAGCCCATTATTCCACCAGGGTATAGATGTTATAATTGCAATCAGCCGGGCATTTGATCGCAATTGCCCCTATCCAAGAGAGTATGGGTATGGAAGAGGTGTGCAGCAGCAGCAGCAGCAGTTTCAGCAGCCACAGGCAGGTCGTGGCAGAGGAGCACCGCAGCAGCGAGGAAGAGGCGGGTTATGGCTATCACCGAGCCCAGGCGGAGGCATCGAATATGATAGAAGGTACTTTACCTCTTTATGACTATTCAGCAAGAGTTTTATTTGATTCGGGTGCCTCTCATTCTTTCATTCCGAAGAATTTCTGGATTGCATGACTCATCCTTTAGAGGAAAAGTCTTGTGAGTTAGTAGTGGAGGTTTCCTCGGGTGAGTTCCTGCTCACTTCGAGCTATATAGATGAAGCTCCTGTTATGATTGAAGGGAACCAGATGCCGGGTCGGTTATATGCCCTGCAGTTGACAGATTATGATATTATTTTGGGTATGGATTGGCTTGAGACTTATGGAGCAATGCTAGATTGCAGAAAGAAAAGGATCAGGTTTTGTCATCCTAATGGTGCAGTATTTGAATATCAAGGTATGCTTTTTATACCTCTAAGTTTCTAATTTCTGCAATTAGAGCTAGAAAGTTGATAAATGCTGGATGTGTGGCTTATTTAGCCTCGGTAAGTCTGGTAGAAGCTAGTCAGTCAGTTGAAGCAGTTCCCGTGGTTAGGGAATTTGCTGATGTTTTTCCTGAAGATTTGCCTGGTTTAGCTCCACATAGAGAGGTGGACTTTACCATTGAGTTGCTGCCAGGTACCATGCCGATCTCTAAAGCTCCATATCGGATGGCACCAGCAGAACTTAAAGAATTGAAAAAGCAATTAGAAGAGCTGTTGCAGAAAGGGTTTATTAGACCGAGTCATTCCCGTGGGGAGCACCGGTATTATTTGTGAAAAAGAAAGATGGAAGTTTTCGTATGTGTATTGATTATAGAAAGTTGAATGATGTGACCATTAAGAATAAGTACCCGTTGCCGAGATAGATGATCTGTTTGATCAGTTGCAATCAGCAAAGGTATTTCTAAAATTGATTTGAGGTCCTGGTACCATCAGTTGAGAATTAAAGAGGAGGATATAGATAAAACAGCTTCAGAACCAGATATGGTCACTATGAATTTGTGGTTATGCCATTTGGGCTGACCAATGCTCCTGCAGGTTTTATGGATCTGATGAATAGAATTTTTCATCCGTATTTAGACCAATTCATTGTGGTCTTTATTGATGATATTCTGATTTATTCAGCATCTGAAGAGGAGCATGCAGCTCATTTGAGGTTTACCCTGCAGTTGTTAAGGGATAACCAGTTGTTTGCCAAATTCAGTAAGTGTGAATTTTGGTTGAAAGAAATTCAATTTCTGGGTCATGTCATCTCAGCTAAAGGAGTAGCAGTGGACCCAAGTAAAGTGGAAGCAGTGATGAAATGGGAAGTGCCTAAGACAATACTGAGATTAGAAGTTTTCTGGGATTGGCAGGTTATTATAGGCGCTTCATACAAGATTTTTCTAAGATTGCGCACCTATGACCAAGTTGACCAAGAAAAGGTGTGATTTGTGTGGTCCGGTGAATGTCAGAAAAGTTTTATGGAATTGAAGAAAAGGCTTACAACAGCACCCATATTGACATTACGGCAGGAAGTGGTGGTTTGTGGTATATAAGATGCTTCAAGGAGAGGACTTGGCGCAGTGCTTATGCAGCATGGCAAAGTGATAGCTTATGCGTCCAGGCAATTGAAGCCGGCAGAGGAGAATTACCCCACTCATGATTTGGAATTGGCAGCAGTTGTGTTTGCTTTGAAAATGTGGAGGCATTATCTGTATGGCGAGAGATTTGAGATCTTTACAGATCATAAAAGCTTGAAGTATATTTTCTCAGAAGGATTTAAATCTTCGTCAGCGCAGATGGATTGAATATTGAAAGATTATGATTTCAGTTTGGCTTACCATCCGGGTAAGGCCAATGTTGTAGCAGATGCCTTGAGCAGAAAGGCATATATAAATCTGATGATGATTAAAGAGTGGAAGCGTATGAAGAGATAGTGGAGAACTCCTTGTATGTGCCAGTAGTCAGCGACGGGCAGTACTAGCTGCTAGTGCTGTAGAGCCGTCCTTGTATTGGCAGATTGTTGAGGCTCAGAGAGCAGATGTAAGTTTAGCTGAGATTGTAAAAATGGAAGGAGTTACCATTGATGATAATTGTGTGATAGGCTCAGAGGCAGGTTGTTTTTCCAGCAGAAAGAGAGTAAAGCAGCGAGTGTTGGAAGAGGCTCATAAATCCAGGTACACTATCCATCCGGGTAGTACTAAAATGTACCACGATTTGAGGAAGCATTTCTGGTGGCCTCATATGAAAAAGAAATAGCAGAGTTTGTTGCAAAGTGTGCTATCTGTCAACAGATTAAAGCAGAACATCAGAAGCCTGGAGGTTATTGCAACCGTTGCCCATTCCACAGTGGAAATGGGATGATATTGCCATGGACTTTGTGGCAGGTTTACCAAGATCGGTTCCGGACATAATGGAATATGGGTATTTGTTGACAGATTAACTAAGGTGTGCAGATTAGTGGCAGTAAGTATGTCTTGGACAGTGGATAAATTAGCAAAAGTTTATGTTGAAAGAATTGTTCCATTGCATGGTATTCCGAAGACTATTGTGTCTGACAGAGATCCAAGATTTACTTCTGGTTTTTGGAGAAGTCTGCAGAAAGTAATTGGTACTGAGCTGAGATATAGCTCCGTATCATCCCCAGACAGATGGTCAACAGAGAGGACTATTCAGACGATTGAAGATATGTTGCGGGCTTGTTGTTTAGTTTGGGGAGGTAACTGGGAGCATCATTTGGGAATGGTTGAGTTTGCCTATAATAATAGTTATCATACCAGTCTTGGGATGGCACCGTATGAAGCTTTATATGGAAGGCCATGTAGAACCCCATTGAACTGGCATGAAGTGGGAGAAAGGCAGTTAGTGGGTCCTGAATTGATTCAGCAAACCACAGAAGTAGTGAAGCTTATTAAGGAAAAATTGCAGGCAGCTCAAAGTAGGCAAAAGAGTTATGCAGATAATCGGAGAAGACCACTTCAGTTTGAAGTGAGAGATTTTGTTTTCTTGAGAGTTTCCCCGAGTAAAGGTATTATGAGATTTGGCAAGACTGGAAAATTGAGCCCAAGGTATGTGGGACCTTTCCAGGTGATTGAGAGAATTGGGGAAACAGCTTATAGGCTTGATTTGCCAGCAGATTTTGCGGATGTCCATGATATTTCATGTTCTATGTTAAGAAAATGTATTGAAGATCCAGCTCAAATAATCAGTTATCAAGGTGGTGACCTGAGGCCGGATATGACCATGCCAGAGTATCCGGTGCAGATCACTGATCGAAAGATAAAGAAGTTGAGAAATAAAGAAATTGAATTAGTTAAAGTGAGATGGAAAATAGGTTGGGTGGTGAGGATACCTGGGAGTTAGCCGAGGAGATGGCTAAAGGGTATCCCTATCTGTTTGAATAAGCTTTTGTATTTCTTTTTAGATGATAGTACTTGTAAGAATGTGCATGTTTAAGTTGTTTAAGTTTGAGTTGTGTATGAATTTCGAGGTCGAAATTTTCTTTTAGATGATAGTAATGTAACGTCGCGTGCTTTTCGGATCCTTATGGATCATGTGTGTATTGGTTGTGGTGGCCATTGTGAGGCCAGTGTGGTTTGGACGTGTGGTGTGCGCAGGTTGGTGCAGGTTTGGTCCTGAAACAGATAGGACCTGCTGCAGTTGATAGGAGTTGACGGCCAGTGTGGTCGTTGACTGGTTTGCGTCCATCGAAGGTGACGTCAACCCTATGAACTTAACGGCAGGCTTTGTGGACGTTTCTGTGACGGTTCCTAAACGCATAGGGTTGACGCCAACCTGTGCGACCTGCAGAATATAGGTCTACCCGAGGACAGTTTCCTCAGCTCATTCTCCCTCTCCCTTGCCCTGTTTCATGCCCCTTGCTTCCCCACTACTTCCAACAGTTGTAAAAGGTTAGTTGGAGGATCGTGGAACGTGAGGTGGTGACGAATCGGCCAAGGAAACGCCGGAGAGGGGTGTAATCGCCGTAGGAGCTCGCGGAGGGTTTGGTGCGAATCGTAGGAGAATTAGGAGGTTTAAGTGCGTATTGAGGTAGGGAACGATCCCTTTAGTCCCTTAGGTTGTGATAATGCATTGGAACGCATGAATTTGCATGTTAATTGGTTTTTGGTAATGGTACTTCATGCGGGGTTAATGGGTGGTTGATCAATTTAACAAGGAAACATGTTGTTTCGAGGAATTAGGATTCATGCATGTTAAAGAAGTGATTCCTCATGTTTTTTGTTAAATTTAGGGCTGGAATACCTGAGGTATCAGCCCAGGGTTTCTGTGAAGTTGATGGCGAAGATCTTGGCGTCAACATCGATTGACGCCAGGTTCTTCAGCTGGGAGATTAACGGCCAGATACCTTGCCGTTTATATCCCATCGACGGCAGTCGATGTTGCCGTCAGCATGCTTTGGTTTAAATATGATATATTGAAATTTGTTGATATCGAACGGTGCAATGATAATTGTGGTGCACCTAGTGCACGTGGTTTCTGAGACTAGCGTACTGGGTACGCATTGGCTGGTCTTTACGTGTTTACGTGGGTTCACGTGTAGTGGACTACTAGTGCACGAGGTTACGTGAGTCTTCACGTGGTTTGTGTGACGTGCACGTGGTTTTGGTACGTGGGAGTAGTACGACGCCTACCGTGGTTACCTCTCCAGTTGGGTGCCCCAGGTTCTCTGTGAGCCAGGCTGTTAGCTCGGGGCTTTGTCTCGGTACTTGTGTTGTACCGTCGAGGTCTGTGTCGTCTGACCTGGACACCCTCACTCTTGTGTTTAAGTTGTACGTCCGGATGAGGGAAAGACGACAGTGGGACAGTGACTGCTGTACTTGTCTTTTAGTCACTTGTAGCGCGCTCGTAGTTGGGGGTACGGACACCAGTAGTCGACACTGGTCCCCAGCTAGTCCTTTTCCAGTGCCTCACTCTAGCGAGCCCGGACCAGGGTCTCTGGAGGTGCCAGGCATGGGCCTGCGACCGTGTGGTCCGCAGGTGGTGGTGTTTAGTTCGTCTCCACAGTTACTTGACCTTTTCACGTGGAGCGGCAGCTGGACCTTTCGTCCGTGGCTGCGAGACTGAGAGGTAGACCTGTGTTAGCTTGTCCGAGTCAGTCACTGGTGTCGCGAACCAGTTCACGTGGCTCGTGTTTGGCGGTCTCTACTTTAGCTCGTACACTTGTACTGGTTTGCCGTTTATTATTACAGTTGTTTTTCGTAGTCGGCAGACGGTGAGTACTTTTACAGCTTTCATATCCTGCTTAGCTATTCTATAAATTGTTGGTACTGTTTACTGCTTTGTACCTGTGTTTTTGGTTTGCTCGGTTTTGGGGGAGTTCCCTACTGAGCCAGTGACTAGCGAGGCTCACCCCTACCCCACAGGTGAGAGCGAGGAGGACGTTTCTCGACGTCGTCCAGTTCGGAGCCGCGTCGTAGCGGTGCGGGTAGCACCTCAGCAGTGTAGTGTAGCTAGTTGGTTACTTTCTTCAGTTGTACCTCGGGGTATGCCCCAGGCTCTTGTACTTTTTTCAGTTGTGGAAATATGGCTATGTAAACTTGTGGAATATATATATGAAATGGTGTGTTCTTTGTGTTTATACGGACTTTGGTGTGGTATCCCTTGCGAGGCTTCGGCCCGTTCGCGGGAGGCGGACTCGGATCAAGTATGTTATCGTTTAACGGACTTGAACGAGGTGTTCCGCCACACCTCGTTTTACAATTCAGCTAAACTTACATCTGCTATCTGAGCCTCAACAATCTGCCAATACAAAGATGGTTCTACAGCACTAGCAGCTAGCACCGCCCGGCGCTGATACTGGGCACATACAAGTAGTTCTCCATATTCCGCTACAGCTTCCACTCTTTGAGCATCATATTCCTTTCTGCTCAAGGCTCTGCTACAACATTGGCCTACCGGATGGTAAGCCAAAGAAATCATAATCTTTCAAATATTCGATCCATCTGCACTGACGGGAGATTGAAGTCTTTCTGCGAGAGAGATACTTCAAGCTTTATGATCTGTAAAGATCTCAAATCTCTCGCCATACAAATAATGCCTCCACATTTTCAAGGCAAATACACTGCTGCCAACTCCAATCATGAGTAGGGTAACTCTCCTCTGCCGACTTCAATTGCCTGGACGCATAAGCTATCACTTTGCCATGTTGCATAAGCATTGTACTGTTGTAAGCCTCTTCTTCAATTCCATAAAACTTTTCTGACATTCACGGAACACACAAAAGGCACACCTTTTCTGGTCAACTTGGTCATAGGTGCCGCAATTTTAGAAAAATCTTGTATAAAGCGCCTATAATAACCTGCCAATCCCAAAAAATTTCTAATCTCGGTAATGGTCTTAGGCACTTCCCATCTCATCACTGCTTCCACTTTACTCGGGTCCACTGCCACTCCTTTAGCGAGATGACATGACCTAGAAACGGAATTTCTTTCAACCAGAATCACATATTGAATTTGGCAAACAACTAATTATCCCTTAACAACTGCAGGGTGAACCTCAAATGAGATGCTGCTCCTCTTCAGATGCTGATAAATCAGAATATCATCAATAAAGATCACAATGAATTGGTCTAAATACGGATGAAAAATGCTATTCATCAGATCCATAAAACCTGCAGGAGCATTGGTCAGCCCAAATGGCATAACCACAAAATTCATAGTGACCGTATCTGGTTCTGAATGTGTTATCTATATCCTCTTCTTTAATTCTCAACTGATGGTACCCAGACCTTAATCAATTTTAGAAAATACTTCGTTGATTGCAACTGTCAAATAATCATCTATCCTCGGCAACGGGTACTTATTCTTAATGGTCACTTTATTCAACTTTCTATAATCAATACACATACGAAAACTTCCATCTTTCTTTTTCACAAATAACACGGTGCTCCTCACGGGGAATGACTTGGTCTAATAAAACCCTTTCTGCAACAGCTCTTCTAATTGCTTTTTTCAATTCTTTAAGTTCTGCTGGTGCCATCCGATATGGAGCTTTAGAGATCGGCATGGTACCTGGCAGCAACTCAATGGTAAAGTCCACCTCTCTATGTGGAGCTAAACCAGCAAATCTTAGGAAAAACATCAGCAAATTCCCTAACCACGGGGACTGCTCCACTGACTGACTAGCTTCTATCAGACCTACCGAGGCTAAATAAGCCACACATCCAGCATTTATCAACTTTCTAGCTCTAATTGCAGAAATTAGAAACTTAGAGGGTATAAAAGGCATACCTTGATATTCAAATATTGCACCATTAGGATGACAAAACCTGATCCTCTTCTTTCTGCAATCTAGCATTGCTCCATAAGTCTTAAGTCAATCCATACCCAAAATAATATCATAATATGTCAACTGCAGGCATACAACCGACCCGGCAACTGGTACCCTTCAATCATAACATGAGCTTCATCTATATAGCTCGAAGTGAGCAGGAACTCACCGAGGGTACCTCCACTACTAACTCACAAGACTTTTCCTCTAAAAGATGAGTCATGCAATCCAGAAAATTCTTCGGAAATGAAAGAATGAGAGGCACCCGAATCAAATAAAACTCTTGTTGAATGGTCATAAAGAGGTAAAGTACCTTCTATCATATTTGATGCCTCCGCCTGGGCTCGGGTGATAGCCATAACCGGCCTCTTCCTCGCTGCTGCGGTGCTCCTCTGCCACGACCTGCTTGTGGCTGCTGAAACTGCTGTGGCTGCTGCTGCTGCTGCACACCTCTTCCATACCCATACTCTCTTGGATAGGGGCAATACGAATCAAATGCCCCGATGATGCAATTATAACATCTATACCCTGGTGGAATAATGGGATGCCTGGGCAGTACTCTGCTGCGACTCCTCCACCTCGGCCTACCACGACCTTGTTGAAATTGCTGTCGATCTCCCATCCTCTTCCTTTACCTTTAAATGCTTGCTTCAATTTCTGACCCCATTTACCAAAACCTGATGAAGAAGGTCCTGCTGGTGTTACCTTACTCGCACCCACTGACTGCTGCGGTAGCCGAAAACTACTGAGCCTGACTCGCCCACCTGACGAGTCCGAATAGACCTCTCCAACGTAGCTGCCCTCTGAGCTGCTTCTTCCACTGTCTTACACATGAGAGGTACTATTGCATCCTGAAACTCTACTCTCAAACCTCTAATGAAATACTCAACCATCATATTATTATCTGATACTACATAAGGCGCATAGGCTAAGTGCCATCATAAGTCGCATCTGGTACTCTAAAACTGAAGAGTTACCTTGCTGGAGTGTCCGAAACTGCTCTCTCTTCACTTGCTGTACTTGAATCGGAAGAATGTATCGTTAAATACATCAAGAAATCCGACCAAGTGATAGCCTCTTCTGTCCTGCCTGCAAAGGTGGTCTGCATCTTCAATCGCCACCATTCTAATGCAAAACCTCGCAACTGATAGGCAGCTAGAACAACTTTATCTGCTGCCGAACATCTCATGGTCGCAAAGACTCTTTCAATCTCATGGACCAATGTTCCGCTGTACCTGGATTCGGCCCTCCTGAGTAAGTAGGAGGCTGCAATCTCAGAAATAGAAATTCTCAACTTGATCAGGTCTCTCTGCTAATAACACTGGTGGTCACAAGGGTGTTACAAAAGGCACCTCCACTCCTAGCGGTGGCGGAACTGGAACTGTAGGTACAGTCTCTCCATCCCCAGGTGGCACTGCAACCGGTGGTACCGGCGCCTGCTGATCCATCCTCCTTTGGATATCAGTGAGGCTCTCCCAGATCCTCTCTATCATACGCTAAGTGCTCTCCTCTGGGTCATCTCCTCCACCACCCCAATCTCTTCTATCAGCCATTTCAAACTTCTACATAAACAAAACACCAAACAAAAACAAAACAACAAATTATTAGAAACCAGGGCCCCTACGAGCAGTGTACAAAGACCGAAATAAGGCTATGTATCTTTCTAGTTCCCTTTATTAACACGGACCTTGCTCTGATACCAACTGTGGCGGAACACCTCGTCCAATCCGTTAAAACGGTAACGTACTGATCCGAGTCCGCCTCCCGCGAACGGGCCAAAGCCTCGCAAGGGATATACACCACAGTCCGTGTAAACACAAAGGAACACACCATTTCATATATATATTCCACAAGTTTACATAGCCATATTTCCACAAAACTGAAAGAAAGTACAAGAGCCTGGGGCATACCCCGGGTACAACTGAAGAAAGTAACAAACTAGCTACACTACACTGCTGGAGGGCTGACCTGCACCGCTACGACGCGGCTCCGAACTAGATGACGGTCGAGAAACGTCCTCCTCGATCTCACCTGTGGGGGTAGGGGTGAGCCTCTCTAGTCACTGGCTCAGTAGGGACTCCCCAAAATCGAGCAAACCAAAGACACAGTACAAAAGCAATAAACAGTACCAACAATTTATAGAACGGCTAAGCAGGATATGAAAGCTGTAAAAGTACTCACCATCTCTGCCGCTACGAAAAACAATTGTAATAATTAATGGCAAACCAGTACAAGTGTACGAGCTAAAGTAGAGACCACCAAACACGAGCCACGTGAACTGTTCGCGGACACCAGAGACTGACTCGGACAAGCTAACATAGGTCTACCTCTCAGTCTCGCAGCCACGGACGAAAGGTCCAGCTGCCGCTCCACGTGAAAAGGTCAAGCAACTTTGGAGAACAACTAAACACCACCACCTGCGGACCACACGGTCGCAGCCCATGCCTGACCACCTCTGGAGACCCTGGCTTGGGCCCTCTAGAGTGAGGCACTGGAGAAGGACTAGCTGGGGACCAGTGTCGACTACTGGTGTCCGTACCCCCAACTACGAGCGCGCTACAAGTGACTAAAAGACAAGTACGACAGTCACTGTCCCACTATCGTCTTTCCTCAGCCGGACGTACAACTCAAGCAAAAGAGTAAGGGTGTCCAGGTCAGACGATACAGACCTCGACGGTACAGCACAAGTACGGGACAAAGCCCGGAGCTAACAGCCTGGCTCACAGAGAACTGGGCACCCAACTGGAGAGGTAACCACGTAGGTGTCGTACTACTTGCCACATACACAAAACCACGTGCACGTCACACAAACCACGTGAAGACTCACGTAAACGCGTGCACTAGTAGTCCACTACACGTGAACACCACATAAACACGTAAGAACCAGCCAACTGCGTACCCAGTACGCTGGTCTCAGAAACCACGTGTACTAGGTGCACCATAATTACCATTGCACCGCTCGATGTCATTAAATATCTAATAACAACATTTCATAAAACTGCTGGCGGACAACATCGACTGCCGTCATGGATGTAAACGACAAGGTATCTGGCCGTAATCTCCCAGCTGAAGAACCTGGCGTCAATCGATGTTGACGCCAAGATCTTCGGCCATCAACTTCACAGAAACCCTGGGTGATACCTCAGGTATTCCAGCCCTAAATTTAACAGAAAAACATGAGGAATCACTTCCTTTAACATGCATGATTCTAATTAACTCAAAACAACATATTTCCTTTTTAAATTAGTCAAACCACCCATTAACCCCGCATGCAGAACCATTCCCAAAAAACACAATTAACATGCGAATTCATGCTTTCCAAATGCATTATCACAACCTATAGGCACTAAAGGGATCATTCCCTACCTCAATACGCACTTAAACCTCCTAAATTCTTCTGCTTCGCACCAAACCCTCCGCGAGCTCCTACGGCGATTACACCTCGCTCCGGCGTTTCCTTGGCCGATTCGTCACCACCTCACGTTCCTGATCCTCCAACTAACCTTTTGCAACTGTTGGAAGTAGTGAGCAAGCAAGGGGCATGAAATAGGGCAAGGGAGAGGGAAGAATGAGCTGAGGAAACTGTCCTCGATAGACCTATATTCTGCAGATCGCACAGGTTGGCGTCAACCCTAATGCTGTTTAGGGAACCGTCACAGTAGACGTCCACAAAACCTGCCGTTAAGTTCATAGGGTTGGCGTCAGCTTCGATGGACGCCAAACCAGTCAATGACCACACATGGCCGTCAACCCCTAGTCAACTGCAGCAGGTCCTATCTTGTTTCAGGACCAAACCTGCACCAAACCTGTGCACACCACACGTCCAAACCACACTGGCCTCGCAATGGCCATCACAACCATTACACACATGATCCATAAGGATCTGAAAACACGCGACGTTACATTCACCGTACTTGAGATTGGTTACCAAATGAGGGCCCATGGCGTCTATATTTATAGCCGAAATTGCGTCCACTACAGTGGACGCCTATTAATATAAAAACACGTCCGTCTGACACGCCGCGATTCAGAAGGTCGCCTGATTTGCGCGCGATTTGACATTATCATGATGGACGTAGCTGTAAGCTAGGTTGTAAATCGCGTCTGAGTGGCAGGCCGCATTTTCTCAAGTAAATCGGATCTTTGACGGAATCAGATCCTTGATTTGATGTTTATAAAATGCGGCGAGCCGCCCGGACGCGTTTCAAATAGACATCATGATTGCTGACATGGCGTCCATTAAATGGAGCTGACAGTGCGCAATCAGAATGTTTGACTTTAAAGTGCGGCGAGTCTATTGGATGCGGTTTAAAATGATACGCGTCGGTCGTAACCGCCGCGCATCATGCCTTACGAAAGGCGACCACTGTCTTGGACGCGTTTCAGTGAAGCTCGACAGACCCTTGGGGAAAAAATTCTAAAAATCCTAAAATAATTTAGGAAAATAGGAATACCACTCAAGAGGTAATTGAAAAGAGCCACTTTGAGGCATCGCAGGATAACATGAAATTTGCTCAATGTGAAGCCGAATTGGCGTGTCTACAGCTGCCTCGCCTTGGCGTCTACTTTGCAAGGTAGTGAAGCAGAGTGATACGAAATGAAAGAAATGGAGTGGTGTGAATTGAGTAGAACAAAGTGGAATGACTGAAAAGTAGACGCCAAGGTGTGATGAGACACGCCTCAACAACACATGACAGGAGTTGTTCTTCAATTCGGAATGAAATGGTTTGTTGATATTTCAAGAGAAAACTCAATGCTTGGAAGAAAGGGTGTGCACGTGGGCACGAAAAAGGAGAAAGATCAACTTCCAGCGTGGGAA
>JACBKR010005321.1:0-18962 GCA_014218235.1 Colocasia esculenta | reverse complement strand
TTCCCAGGAGCAGTGGGATGACGAAAGTCATGGAATTCCTTAGTGAGATGATCAGAAATGAATGGGGAATGAGGTTCAAATGGGATTTTAAGGTTGAGAACTCCCACAAGAAAAAATGCCATTACCAACGGATATTTCCGACGGAAAAGTTCTGTCGGCACATACATCGGAACTTCTGACGGAACTATTTCCGTCGGAAAAATTCGTCGGTACTGAGAGCTTACCGACGGATATTCTGATGGAAATATTTCCGTCGGAAGCTCCTCAGTAAACCTGCCATTTCCTTCTCCCCCCATCCCCCGAAACCTACCCTCTCTCTCTCTCCACTCTCCCCCCTCCCCAACAACCTACCCTCTCTCTCTCTCCCCCCATCCCCACGAAACTACCCTCTCTCTCTCCCCCCATCCCCACGAAACCTACCCTCTCTCTCTCTCTCGCTCTCTCTCTCTCTCTCCTCTCTCTCTCTCTCTCTCTCTCTCTCTCTCTCTCTCTCTCTCTCGCCCCATCCCCACAAACCTACCCTCTCTCTCTCTCTCTCCTCTCTCTCTCATCTCTCTCTCCTCCTCTCTCTCTCTCTCTCTCTCATCTCTCTCTCTCTCTTCTCTCCTCTCTCTCTCTCATCTCATCTCCTCTTCTCTCTCTCTCTCTCACCCCCTCGCCGCTCGACGCGCCCCTCGCCCGCCTGCAGCGCCACCGCGGCCGCTACGACGGCACCCCACCGCCAACGCCGCCGCCCCGCGCCGTACCGCCGTTGGCCTCCGAGCTTCTTCTCTCCAGGTGCTCCCCTCTCCCCCTTCCCCTCTTGGTGACCCCCCCTCCCCCTCCCTCTCCCATCCGCAGTCCCCCACCCCGACCCCCTCCCGTCTGCAGTCCCCCCCCCCAACAAAGGCGACCCCCCCTGTCGCCCCCCTACCCCTTCTCGTCCCAGCCCCCCGCTGTCGCCCCCCCCCTCTTCTCCACCCCTGCCACCCCCCTGCCCCAACAGTGACCCCCCTCTGTCGGCCCCCCTCCCCCTTCCATCCAGCCCCCCCCCTTCCCCCACCCCTGCCACCCCCCTTCCTGTAGGCCCCCCCTCCCGTCCCAGCCCCCCTGTCGCCCCCCCTTCCGTCCCCAACCGTTGCACCCCTCCCCCTCCCGTCCCACCCCCCACCTTGTCGGCCCCCCCCCCCCCCTCTCATCCCCATATAGGATCGAATATGTGGAAGGATATCTAGAAGGGGGGGGTTGAATAGATCTTACCCAATTAATGCGGAAGCTTGAGTAATTCAAAATTACTTCTAATTAGAGATCTATTCACATAGACAATTTGTTTATCTGAAGAGTGAGTGTGTGTGGAAGATGTGTGAAGCAATTCAACAATTAGTGTGAGTTCGAAATCCTATGCAAGCATCTAGCGAAGACAAGCAGATCAAACCATTGCACAAAAGATTTTTAGGTGTTCGGAGATCACACCAGTGATTCCTACATCCACCCCTCACACAGTGAGGCTCCACTACTCAAAAGAGTACAACTCACACTGGAGCTTGACAACTCCAACACACTTGAGTTCAACAACTCACACACCAATTCTAGAGCACAACCGCTCCAGAAACTGAGCACACTTGCTCAAAACACACAGAGTATTCAACTCAACACAACCGAGCACTATAGCTCACAAACCACAAGCTAGATCAAGATCAACATAAATCAGATCCTCTAGCAATGATCTGATTCAAGACAGATTCATTCACAGAAACTTGTGCAACACTTTATGCACAATTCCCATGGATGAATCAGAAGAACACTTTCAGAGTTAAGAGAATTAGATACAGAGTATGTTCTTCAATGGAGATCCCTTGCAGAAGATTGAATTGAGGAGATTTGTTGATGCTTTGAGTCACTGGGCGATGATCTGCATCAATTGCTTCTGAGTCACCTTCAGATTCTCCTCAAGTGTTGGCTTCTACTAGATCTGCTCCTTTGAGAGGTGCTTCAGCTCCTTCTCTAAGCTCTCCTTCAATCTCTTGTGCTGTCAAGGGATGCAGATGGATCACCACAGAAACAACAGGAGCAGGAGCGGAGATTCCTCTTCTTGCCGCCAAAGGCTCTTGCTGGAATATTCTGGAGGTCTCTCTGGCTTAGGGGCCGATTGGTGGGGTATTTATAGCCCTACATGTCCAATGGTACCCTTGAGTGCGTGGGCGCATGATCCAAGACGATTCCATTGAACCCTAGGCAGCCACGTGTCCAGATAAATCATAAGTTGAGATTTCAGCCGGAGTGTGTCGACACTACCACTGAGTGTGTCGACACACTGTCCCAATTGCCAAAAGGGCCTTCTGGATGCGGGTCTAGTGTCGACACGACCACTGACTGTGTCGACACACTGTCCCAGTCAGACAAATGGATCTCCTGGAACCTGGGTCTAGTGTCGACGCGACCATGACTGTGTCGACACACTTGACCCTGTCTTCATGAAAATGCTTCAGGGACTATGACCCAGTGTCGACACCATCAATGGGTGTGTCGACACTATCATGATAAAACCTGTATATCCATGAGAATTTAACACATAAGACATTAGTACAAGGTATTATCATTAAAGTATGAGTGTAAAGTATTTGAAACATACTTTTTGAGCATTGTTATTACATAAAACGATGTATGTAACATGTTCCACCTATTAAGCATTAAAATCACAAAATGTCATCATAAAACTATGAGAGAAACACATTAAAACCACACTCAACCCAACATTCTCCCCCTTTTTGATGATGGCAACATTAAGTCAACATGAAATTTTATTTTTCTTAAGGATGTGATTTTAAGCCATTCTTTCACAGAATCCAAGCACATACACTGAATGACAATGAACAATGAATTTCAACAACTTCATAACTTCATCAAATGCCATTGAAAAAGATTAACAACATATGACAAATATCACAACCAGAACAAAGTTACTAACAACCATGTCTTTCCAAATGAACCATACAAGATATGACATTTACATCCAAAAAGTATTGCAGAGAAGCTTCCTTTCACAATATGAACAACCCTTCTCCCCTTTGACATCATCAAAACAAGACATCCATCAAGAAGATGGAGGAGGAGGAGGGATAGGAAGTAAAAGAGACTCTATAGACTTCATCCTGGTCTCCATAGCAGATAAGTTTGATCTCAGCTGAGTTTGCATTGTTGCCAAACGAGTATGTAGCAGTTCTTCCATTCGTTGAGAGTTGTCATACATGTTGGCTTGAAAGGAACTGAAATCAGCTGACACAGGTTGGGAGGCTGAAGAAGAACTTGCAACAGTGCCATGTCTGTTAAAATTGCGAAGCTCACTTTTGAGAGTTGTCATTTCTTGATCAACATGGGCTAACAGGTTCTTCATACCTTCCATATCATCAACTAGGTGAGCAAATGAGAGTCTAGTCTTTGACACTTGAGAAAAAGTTTCCTGACTATTGAATAGACCTTTCTGAGTATTAGCTAAAATCCCTTGAAGAACTATTTCAAGCTTGTCTTGTAGATCTTTTAGTTGGCCACAACTATCTCCAAGGTGCCATGAGCCTGTTGAATCTATGTGGTCATGTTCAGCTAACCTTTCTGCTGATGAACTGACCATTGACTGAATTATTTGGCATTTGGTCAACATAACTCATTTCAATTAAGTTTGCATTTGGTCAGCAAATTCAGTGCACAAACCTTTGTTTGTGGATCTAAAAAATTATCATCGACATAAATTTGGACAGTAATTATTTGTTTATTTACTGTTTTTGTGAACAGAGTTTGATCAACATTACCTCGTGTGTATCCTTTCTCCAATAAGAATGAACTCAAACGGTCATACCAAGCTCTTGGAGCTTTCTTAAGACCATAAAGAGCCTTATGAAGTTTGAAAACATGATCAGGAAATTTTTCATTTTCAAAGCCTGGAGGCTGTTCTACAAAAATATTTTCTTCGATGTATCCATTTAAAAAGGCACTTTGATATCCATTTAGTAAACTTTAAATTTCAGAGATGATGCAAAAGCAAGGAATATCCTCACAGCTTTTAGCCTAGCTATAGGGGTATATGACTCTTCAAAATCAATACCAATGTAAGACCCCGGATTTTTATTCTCTCTTTATATATCTGTAGTATATGATGGTGTGTTGGGTGTTCGGTTGTTGTGTGCTTAGCATGCGTAGTTCACATTGTGCCTACTATAAGTTTTATCCTTCTTTTGAACATGAGCATGTGCGAACACTATATATTATACATAGGTGTATGTACGTATGTATGTATCTTGTGCGTGTGACAATTGTATACCTAATTCTACATGCATAACACCTTGTGTAATTGTGTATGCATGTGTATGATTAGTTGTAAGCGTGCTCATTTGTATGTTTAGCTAATGTGTATATTGTACTTCGTACATTGCATATGCATAAAGAGTTCAAGCATGGTAGGTATAATTAGTGGTTTATATTGAAATTCTATACTCCTCAAGAATAACATGCATGTATTTTTATGATATTTAGGTGAGAATAGTCAATGGCTAAGTTATGCATATAGTACATATTAAGGAATCCTATGCATATAGTACTTAAGCAATGTTAGGTAAAGTTGTGTAAGTTAATCTAATTACCGGTGCGCATGTTGTATCCATCTATTCCAAGCATAATGTACATAAGTATGCTACCCCGTGTGTGTATACTATATTATGTCAAATCAAGGTGTGTGTGCAAGGACTATTTTATCGAATAGATTATTCCTAGCTAAATAATTCATATAACCTCCTAATGATTTGCGAAGCCCTCATAATTCTTGTCATTTACTTTGCCGGTGTTGAGTCACTTATGTAAAACATCATGTACGCATAGGTAGATATCTACGTACATCTATCTTAGTGTATTTATGTATGCTTGTGTATGCCTAGGTATGAATGATTGATTGCCTAGTATGGTAATATACATGTTACACCTTATACATTTGTATGTATATATATAGAGTAAGCATGGTTTCTGCATGTTTTAAGTTTGGCCGAAGGGCCAATCAGCGTCAATGTGTTTATATTAAATATAATAAGGTATGTATTGCATGGTGATGGTATGGATATAATACCGTATACATATTGCATGTATATAAGCTTGGTATGCGCGGTTTTCTGCATAACTAGGTTTCTGGCCGAAGGCACATTGGCGTCACCCAGGCCGTTGATCCAGTGCAGCGTCCAGAATGGACGCCAACACTAACTCCGGCGTCAAGATATGGACGTCAATCTCTCTGGCCTACATGCGCAGCAGAGCTACAAGCTTCTGAAGCAGGTAAGCCAACCATTCGGGGATGTCCCCAACGGCTCTGAAGGGTGTCCTATCACCTAGTGAGTGGGAGAGAGACCCCTTAAGTCTGAACCCGAAATGGCTCTCCCCTCTTTCCCTTCACCTTGCAAGAGGAAAATAGAGAAAGAAAAACCCTAGAGAAAAGTCTGTGAGAAAAACCCCTTTTAGCACCCCCAAATCCGACCCCCTGGAGGTTGATCCGGCATCTACTACGACAAGAAGGAAGCTGGAGCAAAGGAGAAGGCCTACCCATCATCCCTTTGCTGTGGAACTCACCCAGGAGCCCGAAGGAAGGCGATCTAGAGGGCGTTTCTGCAACTTCTTGGGACTGCCCAAGGAGGTCTTCACCAAGCCATAAATCCCTTGAGGAATTTGTGAAAGGCAAGTGACCTATCTATGGTGTCCCCGTATGAGTCTAGGTGGGTTTTGCTATTTTTATGGATTTTTCCTCGAGTCCTAGACCCTCCCATTCACCCAAGTTTCAAAGCTCGGGTCTGTGTTTCTGCACAGACCTGGTTCGACGGCAAGGTCCCTGGACGCCTGTGATGAGCTTGGCGTCCATCGACCATGCGCTGACCCTGAGTCAGCGGCCAGAGACCGCCGCCTAGTTCCTCTGAACAGAACAGTGGGCTGTTCTGTCCTTCTTATGTATTAATTTCGATATGTTTTTCGTGATGAGGATATATGGTAAACCTTATACTCTATGTATATTTTTAATTGTGATGTATGGATGAATGTGGTGTGGGATAGTGGTATCTTTTAAACTTGTGAGCATGACTTGTAGATAATCTTGCAAATCCTTGTTCATGATTTTAATTAGTATGAATGCCTTGGTTTTAGCCTAATCATGAAGATCAGTGGGTCAGCATCTGTGTTTACAATTTTGGTAACTTATCCATGCTTGTGCAAATTGTAAATAAGCTCGGTTCGGTAGAAATAGAAGCATGCAAGAATGGTTTGTAGGGTTCAATCCATAGATGTATAATTAGGGTAATTTTGTATCCTAAATTCCTGCATATGTTAGTAGCTTATATTTAAACAGCAAGTGGCTAAATTACAAGATGTGTTAGACCCCATGTTAACTTAAGTTGTTAATAGCATGCTAATTAGGTATTTTATTTTCTGTAAATCCTATTTAGCTCATAAAAATCTGAAAATTTGAGGGTTTGATCTTGAACCTGAAAACAGCATGTGGTTAAAATTTCAGGTCGTTTGGATCAGTAAATAAAAAGTTATGTATTTTCATGTGAAATGTGATAATCTACGTGTATTATCATAATGTGATTGGTTATTGTCTAAACCAACTTGATTGGTGAATTTACTGTGTTAAACTCCTGAAATCTGTAGTAGCATGATTAGGAGAAAAGCAAAGACACATTGTGCATGAGAAAACGAAGGAGATGTGAGTGTTATGTGTAAAACACATGTTAAAACTCGGTATGAGTAAAGTGTAAAAGTTGTGCCTATGTGACACTGCTACCCTAGAGGCACGGGAGCCGTATATAGAAAAGTCCCTATAGAAGGCTCCATGTGATATAGTTTGTCCAAAGGATTGGGAAAACCCGGAGGTGGACAAGTACCACTGGATAGGGTGGAGAGGGCTTCTCCGGTCTGCGCAGTTACCAAGATTCACCGCTGTATTGCCTAGGTGGTGAGTATGTGTATGAGTTGTGTCATGTGTGGTGTGTTGAGTTGTGTTGAGAGCTGTGCTAAGGAATGAGCACGAGCTATGAGATATTTGTAGTGCCTCTACTGGTGGTTAGGACTATGTCATGGCAATCGTTTAAGTAATGAAAAATGACTAAAGTGTGAAATATGTGAACATGGCACGTGGTAAGTGCCCAAGATGCACGTGGTAAGTGCAATCGACGTGATATGTGAGAAGTGAAAGTGTAGAGAAAATGATGTGGAAATGAGTAAATTGTGTAAGTGTGAACATGCGTACACGTCAAAGGTGTAAAAGCGAACAATGTGAATGAGTAAGTGTGCAATCATGTGAAACTGAAAATGCGAGAATATGTTATTGAAACCCATGTGAGACAAATCTGAAATCATGTGAAATTAGTGAATTATGTTATTATCATCATGTTATTAGGCAAAAATTGTCTAGAATCCATGTTAGGGGTAACCAATGAGTTTGTGTGCAAGATAGCATGATTGTTTGTTCACATGATATGTTTTAAGCAACGTGTAGCTTTCATGTGTAGATTATAGCCATTGAATCATGTGAAATCAGCAACCTAAAGCATGTAGAAATGTCCATGTATTTGTCTAAAAACATAAGATCCATGCTAGTTGTGTTTCCTTTCATGTGTGCACATGTTCATGTTAGTAGCTCTCATATCTTGGTTCTTTAAAGACAAGTTTCATAAGTATTGAATAGAGAGCATGTGATAGGTAAATTTTATTCCTACAACAATACGAAAGCATGATCCATGTATAAACTTGTCAAACTTTCATGATAGGTGAAATTCGGAAATGACTAGTATGCCATGTTTGAAATTTTAAATGTGCATGTAAAACCCCTATGACTTGTACGTGTATGTTATGGGTAGTGTTGCTTGCTGAGTCTTTGGACTCACTCTTGCTTCGGCGTACAGGTTGACAGGTATCGTGCACTAGAAGGAAGCGTGATGAGATCATCATATAGAAGACTATTTTGTGGAGCGTGCTACCAGTTGTACTTTTTTTCTTTTGCGCAAAAGGATATTGTATGGACAATATTTGGGCATCGTAGTTCCTTTTTTTGTATTAATGTGACATTGTCTTTCCATTTCGCTATTTGATTGTGGAATGTATGTTGGTGACGGTTAAGAGTTAGTTGTTTATTTTATTCGTTGTACTCTATTGCTATCCAGGTACATATCAACCTATGACCCGTGTTGGGTACATGTCTCACTGTGACGACGCCCTTTTTACCGATGGGGATTGGTATAATCGTACGGTATGAAGAGGGTCGTTACAACCAAACTCTTGATTGTACCCCTTGGCAACTAGTCTAGCTTTATTCCTAACAACTTGACCATTTTTATTCAGTTTATTTCTAAATACCCATCTAGTGCCAATAACAGATTGGTCACTAGATTAGGTACTAATTCCCACACTTGATTTCTGTCAAATTGATGAAGTTCATCATGCATGGCATTGATCCAATCTTCACTCATTAGAGCTTCATCAATTGACTTGGGTCAATTTGGGAAATAGTGCTAGAGGGTCTTCATGAATTGCATTCAAAAAGGATGATCTAGCTCTAACTCTATCATGCACATTACCAACTACATTCTTAATTGGATGATCTCTCAAGAATCTATTTTCAGGAATTAACTCTTGAGGTGCATTTAAGTCTGGAACAATATTACCGATCCACTTGTGGTAGGTGAATGGTTGTCCAGAGTTTCAAGAGAATCTTTGTTTTCCTCAACAGTTGGTGAAGAGTCAACAATAAAACCATCTTGTTCTTTGTTGAGGAATCCTGCAAGATGTAAATCATCAGTTGAGAAGGAGTTTTCATTAAAACTACATGTGGAGATTCTTCCACATTTTATTTTGAGAATGTACACTCTAAAGCTCTAGAAATTTTTGAATAGCCAAGAAAAATGGCTTCATGACTTTTGCATCAAATTTATCAAGATTTTCTTTATTGTTGTTATGTACAAAGTATTTGCAACCAAAGACTTTAAAGTAAGACAAAGTTGACTTTTTATTTTTCAACAGTTCAATAGGTTTTTTCTAATTTTTTGTCTGACCAATGCTCTATTTAGAATGTGATTTGCTGTGTTTACAGCTTCAGCCAGAAGGATTTGGGTAGTTTACTTCCAAGAGCATGGATCTAGCCATTTCCACAAGTGTTCTATTTTTCCTTTCCACAACTCCATTTTGTTCTGGAGTTCTTGGGGAAGAATCTGTGAAAAATGTTTGTTCAGCACACAAATCAGAAAAGGTTTTGTTTTCAAATTCTCCCCCATGATCAGTCAAAATGGATTTTATTTTATGTGAAAAACCTGTTAAGGCAAGGTGCAGAAGTTCCTGAATTCTAGACAAGCATCACTCTCGTGAATAAGAAAATAATCCATGTATCTAGTAAAATCATCAATGATGACAAACCATATCTTTTGCCACTAAGACTAACAATCCTTGTTGGTCCAAAAAGTCCATATGAAGTAATTCTAGTGGTTAGATGTGAGTATATCATTGAAGGTTTTAAAGATTTTTGGTTTGTTTTCCTTGAGCACATATCCCACAAAGTTAATTTTAATGTTTGGAAAAGATTCAGGAAGTCCTTTAACTAGATTTAGCCTTAAAAGTTTGTTTATTGTATTGAAACTTGCATGACCAAGTCTTTTATGTCTGTCCATGCAATTTCATCTTTCTTTACAACTAAAAATGTTTTCAGCAAAATTTTTATCAAGATTGATCATGTAGACATTATTTCTCTCTTCCCAAAAAATTTTATTTTTTCAGTTGAGGAATCAATTATTTTGCAAAAATCTGATTCAAACACAACCTTGTGACCTTTGTCACACAGTTGGCTAATACTCAACATATTATAGTTCAAGCCATCACAAACAGCACATTTTCAATTGAGTTTGAGGAGGATTTACAACCTTTCCATATCCAAGGATTTTCTCTTTATTTTTACCTCCAAATGTGACAGATCCTCCCTCTTTTCAATCAGAAATGAGAACTTTATTCTGTCTCCAGTCATGTGTCGTGAACACCCACTATCAAGAAACCAAGTGTTGGAGTTGGGTGCACGACCTTCCTGCAAAAATCAGATCAGAGAAGAAAAGATTTTGGTACCCAAACATTGTTGGGACCATCAGTTTGTTTGAGTAAAGGCAATAGATCTTTTCTAATCCATATTTGAGTTGTTTTTGGCATTTCCTTAGTTTCAGAAGTGATTTTTCTTTTGTCAATCTAACATTTCCTTTGGAATGAAAACACCAGTGTTCTTTTTTCATGAGCATGGAGATTATGAAATTGGGCATGATCATTCATGTATGGAAATTCAAACCAAGGATTCTGTTGGTGTCTTGGAAATTTTGGATAAAAGAATTGTGAATGGTACCATAAGGATTATGATACCAATGATTCCAAGAGTTGATCCAATCAGATTGATGTGTTGTCTTGGATGTCCAAGAATCATCATGAAAGTTCCCTTTTGTGTTTTTATTATTTTCAAGCTTTGTTGATTTTTTGTTTAGTTGATTGTTGATTTTCAGAGTTGGACAGGTCGACCTATTTTGGACTGGTGTTGACTCAACAACAACTTTCATCTTGTGGTTGATTGGTATCGACCTGTTTTGCTTCTTTTAGTTATAAACATCTTTTTTTTGTTCTATTTTTTTAGAGTTTTAAATGTATTAATTGACACTTGTTCATTGTTGTTTTCTGGACTGGCACTTTTAACAAATTTTATCAAGGGAGTTTTTGAAGATTTTTCTTCTTTTCACCAGATTTATTTTCAAGAATTTTGTATGGTGAAACCAAGTCCATGTTTCTCAGATCTCATTCTTGCTCCTAACAAAGCATCGAGATTGTCTTTTCCTTTTGTGAAGTTTTCAATTACGTTCCTTTTTTCTCAACAAATTCTTAAGCTTCTAGATTTCATCAATTTCTTGTTGCTTTTCCTTTTGATGCACTTCTATTTTTTCCAGAGAGTTTTTCAAAGTTATTATTGGCCTTTTGAGATGCAATTTTCAGTTCATCAATTTGGTTCAAAAGTTCTTCCTTTTCTTCATTGAGTTCATATACCTCATTCTCAAGTTCAGTGATTCTTCTACTCAGTGAAGTATCATGCATGACATTTTCAAATTTCCTTTTCAAATACTTGTTTTCCTTTCTTATTTCAGAAATTTTTTCAACCAATTCGGCATATGCATCTTGCCAATCTTCAATAGATATTGTTCAAAGGAAGTGCTTACCTTCCATCACTGCTGTTAGCCATGAAGCATAGCTCCTCATTCCTGAACTTGAGGACTTTCTTCTTCATCTTCACTTGGTCATCATCTGACCAAGTTGCTACCATAGCTTTAGGCTTCTTCATTTTGTTGCTCTTTTTGTACTTGTCCTTCTTGTTCTCAGACATTCTCCTTTCATATGTCATGCTTTGTTGCACCTGTAGCAAATAATAATCTCATCAGTTTTTTATTTCTATTAGAATTAACATTTGAAAAAGAAATGTTCCTTTACCAGAAGAAAATTTCTTCTTTCCAGTGAATCTTCGTTTTCTTGATTTTAGAAATTTTCTGAATTGCTTAGTCATGAGGGCAAGTTCATCATCATTGGACTCAGACTCTTCAGAACTTGATTTCTCTTGACTTTTCTCTTTGTTACTTGATGAGGCTTTAAGTGCTACTGGTTTGGTCTTAAGTATATGCTCTTCATTTCTTTTCAAATTTATTCATATGTCATTAAAGATCTATGAGTTCATCCAAAGAGATTTTGGACAAATCCTTAGAATCTTCAATCAAGTGCCTTAGTATGCCAGATAGATGAGAGAGAGCGCAAATCTTTCTTACCAAATCAGCATCAGTGTATTCTTTACCTAGTGCCTTCAGTCCATTAACAATTGTCATAAACCTAGCAAACATTCCAGAAATTGATTCATCAGATTTCATCATAAACAATTCATATTTAGAAACAAGTATGTTTGCTTTAGTTTCCCTAACTTGAGATGTTCCCTCATACATTAATTCAAGTTTATCCCATCTCTTTAGATATTACACATGGATATTCTTGAATATTCTTTAGGATGGACTGCACACTGAAGTATTTCATAGCACTATAGTTAAGAGTGGCTCTCCTAATTTGTTCTCTAGTCCAAGTTTCCTCATCTCCTTGATTTTCATAAGGGCCCACTTCAACTATCCTCCAGATTTCATAATTCTGAGCCCTAGAAAGACTTGCATGCGATTTTTCCAGTAAGAGTAATCAGACCCATTGAAAAATGGTGGTCTATTAATGGAATGGCCTTCAGCAAGAAATCCTCGAGAATCCATTAAGCAAGATGAAATACAGTGATTGAAACACCCAAACAATTCAAGCAAGTGAGACACAAAAATCAGACAAAAACACTCAAATCAGATCAGACACAGATATGAACCCACTCCGATACCAATTGTAGAATCGAATATGTGGAAGGATAAGATCTAGAAGGGGGGTTTGAATAGATCTTACCCAATTATGCGGAAGCTTAAGTAATTCAAAATTACTTCTAATCAGATATCTATTCACATAGACAAATTGTTTATCTGAAGAGTGAGTGTGTGTGGAAGATGTGTGAAGCAATTCAAAATTAGTGTGAGTTCGAAATCCTATGCAAGCATCTAGCGAAGACAAGCAGATCAAACCACTGCATAAAGGATTTTTAGGTGGTTCGGAGATCCACCAGTGATTCTACATCCACCCCTCACACAGTGAGGCTCCACTACTCAAAAGAGTACAACTCACACTGGAGCTTGACAACTCCAACACACTTGAGTTCAACAACTCACACACCAACTCTAGAGCACAACCGCTCCAGAAACTGAGCACACTTGCTCAAAACACGCAGAGTATTCAACTCAACACAACCGAGCACTATAGCTTACAACAAACCACAAGCTAGATCAAGATCAACATAAATCAAATCCTCTAGCAATGATCTGATTCAAGACAGATTCATTCACAGAAACTTGTGCAACACTTTATGCACAATTCCCATGGATGAATCAGAAGAACACTTTCAGAGTTAAGAGAATTAGATATAGAGTATGTTCTTCAATGGAGATCCCTTGAAGAATTGAATTGAGGAGATTTGTTGATGCTTTGAGTCACTGGGCGATGCTCTGCTTCAATTGCTTCTGAGTCGCCTTCAGATTCTCCTCAAGTGCTGGCTTCTGCTGGATCTGCTCCTTTGAGAGGTACTTCAGCTCCTTCTTTGAAGCTCTCTTCAATCTCTGTGCTGTCAAGGGATGCAGATGGATCACACAACCAACAGGAGCAGGAGCGGGAGATCCTCTTCTTGCCGCCAAAGGCTCTTGCTGGAATATCTGGAGGTCTCTCTTGGCTTGGGGCCGATTACATCCCAATGGTATCCTTGGAGTGCGTGGGCACATGATCCAACGGATTGCATTGAACCCTAGGCAGCCACATGTCCAGATAAATCATAAGTTGAGATTTCAGCCGGAGTGTGTCGACACTACCACTGAGTGTGTCGACACACTGTCCCAATTGCGCAAAACGAGACTTCTGGATGCTGGGTCTAGTGTCGACATGACCACTAACTGTGTCGACACACTGTCCCAGTCAGAAAAATGGATCTCCTAGAAGCTGGGTCTAGTGTCGACACGACCATGGACTGTGTCGACACACTTGACCTGTCTTCATGAAAATGCTTCAGGGACTATGACCCAGTGTCGACACCATCAATGGGTGTGTCGACACTATCATGATAAAACCTGTATATCCATGAGAATTTTAACACATAAGACATTAATACAAGGTATTATCATTAAAGTATGAGGTGTAAAGTATTTGAAACATGCTTTTGAGCATTGTTATACATAAATGATGTATGTAACATGTTCCACCACCCATTAGCATTAAAATCACAAAATGTCATCATCAAAACTATGAGGAGAAATACATAAAACCACACTCAACCCAACACCCCAATCCGGCCCCCCCTCCACTCCCGTCCCAACCCTGCACCCCTTTCCCCACCCTGCCACCCCCTCTCCAACAGACAACCCCCCCCCCCCTCCCCAACTGGCCCCCCTCCCCCCACAGGCCCCTCCCCCACGTCCCCCCTCCCCTCCCCCACAGTCCCAAATGTTTTTAACTTAGAAATATATTTTTTATCATGTTTATGTATGAGGTGATTATTGTAATATTTGAGAATATATAGAGGAGGCGTAGAAATTGCTGTAGAAGTCTAAAAATGTCTTTACAATTGGTTTGAGACTTCTCCCTAAAACGATAGACATATGATAAATTGATATTATATTATTTGTTATTTATGCTTGTTTAATTTTATTTTGATGTTTTTTAGCGTAACTTTGTATATGCAATTAGGATGTCTATGTTAGAAAAATGCTACAACATGAGCTTAATCGAATCATTTAAATTTGCATGCACAGACGTAACATTAGGTATATTATATTATTTTACTGTTAGAATATGATAGTCATTATATTATTATTGTGGAATTGTCATTTTAGCATTTTAAAATCTTTTGTAAGCATACATAAATGGTAAACATTATATATCAATATGTTAGGAAATATCCTTAAGTATGAATAAGTTTAATTATGATTCATCATCCGATCTAAAATAAATTTAAGTACATGGGCAATGTCATCTTAAGAGAATTTTTGGGCTATTCTGTAGTTACTATCGACTATAAAAATATCATTATCTGTCTGAGGATATGATTATCTATGAATTTGGGAGCCAAATTTGGTCTATTTACGTTGGGTTGTTACTTTTGCGCTTATACATGGAACAAGACTTGGCTATTCTTAAGTTAGTTTGTTTAATTTTGAGATGAGGACATATGCTACTGTTAAGTTAGTTTGTTTATGTCGGCCATAAATCATACTTCACTTGTAATTCTTTTTCTTGATTAGTATTGTAGTTCTTACATTAATGTAATTCATTTACATGTATGTGTGAATTTGGTTTAATATTGCACTTGTTCACATGACATATTTTGTTTTCATATTCCTTTATATTTATGTGGTTTTAAATTTGATCTATGCATGTATAGCAATTTATAAACTGCACACACCTCACGAGAGCGTGTTAAGCCCGTGTCAATGAACCTTCCCGTTCAAGACTTTAGGATTGATGTGCACGAGTCTTATTTTCAATGATGAGAATGTGTATCTAACTCAAAATCTTGAATTATCCAATTTTGGACAGTTTGTGAATGTTTGATCGTAGTTAGATGGTCATTTACTATGTGTTTGTATTATTTGTTAAAAAATTGGGTGCTTCTACTTACTCCTCTCTGATATACCTTTATTGATTTAGAATATTTTCTTAACCACTTATTAGTAAGTGTTAAGAAAATATATTAATCAATAAATATTTTTGGTATATCAGAGAGGTGTGGGGAGATGCTACCAAAATTTCAGAAAATAATACAAACACATAGTAAATGGTCATCTGAGTGCGATCAAATATTCACAGATGGGTAAAAAGTGATAATCTAAATAATATGTCCTACCTATTATTTGACTTACTCGAACGATGTGAGGGTGTGTTTGAATTTTAACTGTGACATGACATTAATCTGTGTAGAAAAAATGTCTTATGAGAATCGGTCATGGATGTAACATGGAATAGTTAATGGAGTTATGACAGAGGAGTTTAAAGATGGAGTTGACAGTTTCATTCAGTTTGCATTGAGTAATTCATCAGTAACAGTTGATCCGATGGGTAACATCTGATGTCCGTGTTTGGCTTGCAAAAACAAAAAGTGGATATCGACATGGGATGTGCAGCATCATTTGTATACGAGAGGATTTGTTGCCCATTATGAGTTATGGTCGTCTTATAGTGAGTTGAATATTCAGTCATCTGAACTAGCCAACTTTTCCTCCACAAGTACGTACGTAGACATGGTTGTCGATGCTGCTGGTCCGGAGTTCAATATTCATGATGACCAAACAAATGAAGAAGTGTCGAATGATACAGCTCAGAGATTTATCAGTTACTTCGATATACTGATGAGACATTATGGGATGGTTGTGAGAAGCATACACGATTGTCTGCAGTGTCGCAGCTACTGAATTTGAAGTCTGAATTTCATATGAGTGAGAGTTTTTTGATCGACTTCTCTTACTCGTCAAGAGTATGCTTCCTCAATCAGAGAGGTTGCCTGATGATTTTTACCGTGCGAAGAAGATGATGAATGATCTGGGGCTTGGTTTTATGAAAATTGAAAATTGATGCATGTCCGAATCACGTATACTATACTACAAAGATGATGCAGATAAGACATCATGTTGTATTTGTAAGCATGATAGATTCAAGCCTAAGAGAGGAGACAAGTCAAAGCTGAAGGATGTTCCATATAAGTCATTATGGTACTTTCCGATCACACCCAGATTGCAGCGGTTGTTCATGTCCCCGAAGACAGCTGGACATATGACTTGGCATGTAGAAAGAGTCATCATGATGATGGTGAAATCAGTCATCCTGCAGATGGTGAAGCTTGGGCTCATTTTAGTTGTACTCATCCTACTTCTCAAGGGATCCACGCAACGTGCTTGGGGCCAGACAGATTAAGGAAGGTGTGTCAATGGTTGAAGCAATTGAGATTTCCGGATGGATATATCTCGAATATTGCCCGTTGTGTAAATGTCAACGAGGTGAAAATATACGGAATGAGAGTCATGACTGCCATGTTTTCATGCAAAGATTGATTCCAATTGCTTTTCGTGAGTTGTTGCCGAAGCAAATATGGGGAGCAATGACCGAGCTCAGTCAATTCTTCAGAATTTTATGTGCATCAGAACTCAGACTTCATGATTGAAAAATATGGAGCAAAATATAATACAGACAGTCTGTAAATTAGAGAAGATATTTCCTCTAGCATTCTTTGATTCAATGGAGCATCTGATCATCCATTCGCCATATGAGGCTAGGGTCGGAGGACTAGTACAATTTCGATAGATGTATCCATTTGAGAGGTATATCCTATGTCTCAATTATTCACATTACGACGATCTTTTATAATTTCATATGTATTCATTTGAATTGTTGTCGTAGGTGCATGCACGATCTTAAGATGAAAGTCCGCAACAAAGCACTAGTTGAGGGCTCCATTACCCAGGCGTACCTTATTGAAGAGATATCGAACTTTTGTTCCATGTACTTTGACACGAAAATATGAACCCGATGCACTCAACTCCACGTAATGATGATGGTGGAGATTCTAATGTGTCTGACCGACTCTCTGTATTCAAGTGTCCGAACGAGCATTCGTATATTCTTCTACGCGCGCACTCGAAGATAGAGAGTGGTAGTTGCGGAGATCTAACATATTCATGAATTGCACAGAACTAGACCCCTACATTGAGAAAGCTCTCAACACAATGATGTACATCATTTGCGAGCAATTTGTAGAACTTAGAGGTTGTGAGACATTTACATTGCAGAGAGTTTGACTCGGTTCATACTACAACGGAATCCACATCTGACTGACGTGCAGGTTGAAAAGGAACGGAAGAAGTCTTTTGCTACTTGGTCAAGATCTCGAGTAAGTGTCTAAATATTTTGAAGCATAAGTGTTATGCTTCTTATGCATAATTAGTTGTTGTAATTTGTCATTGTTTGTCCCTTATTTAATAATAGGTTGAACAAGGCTTTATTACTGATTCAGAGTACAAGAGATCAGTTATGGGCCCTCGAAGATTGTACGTGTCTATCCAGGCTACATTGTGAATGGATACTGATTTCACACGAGAGTTATGGACAGAATAAGTCTACGATGAACAACGGCGTATCTATGAAGGGAACTGCCTACAATGAAATGAAGTAGACTATTATGGCATTCTCGAAGAAGTCATTGAACTGCATTTTTGGGACAATGCAACACTGTATTCTCTTCAAGTGCTTGGTTCGATCTGACATCTATTGGATGACACAACATATGGGATTGTCGATGTCAAACATAAGTCCAAGTGAGTGTACGTATGAGCCATTCATTCTGGCGGCACAAACCAACAAGTTTATTATTCAAATTATCCGTCTCTCAAATTGAGAGATTGGTGGGCTGCATGTAGAGTGAAATCAAGGCTATTCCCTGAGTATGAGCTTCTCCCGGCTGATGATGAGCTCGAAGGTGTTAATGGCAATTTTTTCCAATCATATCAGAGTGACGCACGAGAGTTGGCAGTTTCTACGCAGTTCAGTGGTGATGATATAAATGAACCAATGCTTATATAAGGATAACGAACATGAAGAAGTTGACCCAAATGCCCTTGAGCGGGACCTGGAGTCTGATGAGGAGGAAGAGTCCCCCAATATGAGGACGAATTCAAAGAGGATGACGCTGAACTAGACATATCTTCAGCATCTGATGATGAATTTAGATAATATTATAATTTTTGCAAGAACTGAATGTTGTTTCTAATTATATGTTATTAAATAGTTACTTCAATTTGAGTGCTGATGGCATGTTATATCTTTAATTTTCTCAATAAGATATGGTACGTGGAGGACGGAGTGGGAGAGTTCCACCTCTGCAGGTTGTGGTCCGCCTCCTTGTCTACGTCAGTCGTCCCGGCGACAGTATTGTATATGTAAACACAAAACTCTATATATTATTGTTCATATTAAATTCATATTTTCTAACGTGCATATAATTTTTAGGGACCGCCTCCCCGGCCACGCCGGTTGTCCCAGTGACAAGTATATGTATATGTAAACATAAAACTCTATATAGTATTGTTCATGTTAAATTCATATTTTCTAACGTGCATATAATTTTGCAGGGATCGCCTCCCCGACCCCGCCAATAGCGTCACCTTTCCCATCCCAATCACCACCAGGTACATGTTGTAATCACGGAGATTGTGCGCCCTCAATACACAAACAGGATATTAAATCTAATAGTATGGAAATATGGAATGTGATCGCCACCTAGACAGTTGCCTAATGAG
>JACBKR010005320.1:0-19034 GCA_014218235.1 Colocasia esculenta | reverse complement strand
ATGAGTTGGCTACCACTGTTGAGGGCGTCTTGGAGGCCGCTGCCGATGACATCATAAATGATCATCCAGCAGCGCCCGACAGCGAAGAAACTCATGTCGGTACTGGCGACGTCGTCATGGACTAGATTCCTCATTTGTACATGGCGCCTTGCCGCACTTGTACCCCGTCTCCTCATCAATAGAACTTTGCAAACCTTTTGTCTTTGTCTGCATGTGTTTGTCATTGGTCTATATCTGAAACTTGTCTTTCGAACAGTTTCTATTACCAAGAACATAGAACTATACATGCCTTTTCTATTTTATAGCCTTCCGATATGTCAGAGTTTCTTCTTAACGAGTGCCGGAGCAACCTCTCGTCATCGATGGTTTGCGTTCAACCAGATCATGGCCCCTGGACTACTTAGTATGCCTCATGCGTGTGCCTAAGCGACCACGCCGTCAATTTACGTCAGATGTTGTCTCAGTTCCTGAAGAGTGCCTTAGCGGCCTTGTCTGACATCCATGTCAGTTCATGTCGGACGTCGTCTCTCATTCTTGACGAGAGCCTTAGCGGCCTTGTGACATCCACGTCAATTCATGTCGGACGCCATCTCTCAGTTCTTAATGAGTGCCTAAGCGACCTCGTCCAGCGAACCACGACGTCCATGTCGTGTGCCGAGGCCACCATGTTGGAGTGCCGAAGCGACCTCTTTTCACTCAACGTCGGACATCGTCTCTCAGTTCCTAAAGAGTGCCTAAGCGACCTCGTTCAGCGAACTACGAGGTCCACGTCTTGCGTGTGCCGAAGCAACCACACCTTCAATTCACATCGGATGTCGTCTCTCAGTTCCTGAAGAGTGCCTAAGCGACCTCGTTCAACGAACTTCGACATCCACATCTCACGTGTGCCGAAGCGACCACGCCTTCAATTCACGTCAAACGTCATCTCTCAATTACTGAAGAGTGCCTAAGCGACCTCGTTCAATGAACTACGACGTCCAAGTCTCATGTGTGCCGAAGCGACCACGCCTTCAATTCACGTCGGACGTCGTCTCTCAGTTACTGAAGAGTGCCTAAGCGACCTCGTTCAGCGAACTACGACGTCCAAGTCTCACATGTGCCGAAGCGACCACGCCTTCAATTCATGTCGGACGTCATCTCTTAGTTGCTGAAGAGTGCCTAAGTGACCTCGTTCAAGGAACTACAACGTCCACGTCTCACGTGTGCCGAAGCGACCACGCGTTCAATTCTCGTCGGACGTCGTCTCTCAGTTACTGAAGAGTGCCTAAGCGACCTCGGTCAGCGAACTATGACGTCCACATCTTTTGTCCTTTCTCTCTGTTGTCAGGATCAACCGAGCATCCATAAGATAAAAATACACAATTCCATAACGCAATTGACCAAGTTTCGACTTTTTAATCACAGTCAAATCATGCACATTCAAAAGGAATATATTTCATTTGATAAATCACAACAAATAGAGCAGGTTCCTGGCGCATCCGACCTGCCAACCATAATGATGGCCTCACCCGAGGTCTTTTATCGCACAATATGGGTTTTCGATTTAGTGTACGCATAGCCTATTACATAATAAAGAAGACGATGCTCTAAGTGACTCGTCATTTCCTCTGACTGTTCTCTGGAAGTTCTTGTCGGGGTGACCTTAACACCTCTGGTCGACCCCTTGCCGTTCATAGATAATGCCTCAGGGCTTCTCAATGCCTGTACTTAGTTGAGTTCACCTAACGAGGTGTGGGGAAATCGTACTGACCTTTAGTAGCATTTCCCACAGATGGCGCCAATGTTGTGGTAAGTGCAACATAGGTCGGCTCACGTCGTGGTGACCACTGAAGTGCTTCTCGCCGAATGGTGAGCCGAGACGACGAAGCTAATGAATCCAATCTGAGGCGTGCTTGGCCGACGTGTGACGCTGGTTTTGAGTTCCCGAACTGACTTGCAAAGCCCGCCGAGAGGCCTCGACGGGACACACTCCGACGCTCTTGTCAGTTGCTAGCCGAGCAGAATGGCCTAGTCTGGAGTAGAAAAATGTACCTGTGCCTGTGGAGTGTCTGCCTCTTATATAGTGCTAGTATACTTGTGTATGAGTTGGACAATCCTGCTAATTTCGCTGGAGGTTTCCGTGATTATCACCGGATTGGACGTCGCTCACGTACTGCCAGATCATGGCGATCATGGTCTTAACTGTCGTGCTTAATGGTTGCATGATCCTAAAATCACTGCTTATTTGACTCGTCCATCACGTGCGTCACGCTAGGGGGTTGCGTTGAGTGTGCTCTCTAGGTCTCCGAAGTGCTTAACGGAGACTGATCAAGCTCGGCTTTAGGTTGGATTCTTACAAGGGAAACCACCCAGGCCGAGCAGTAGAAAGGTCCTGAGGAGCATAAAGCTGAACCTTCTAATATGAATTGTCGGGGTGAGAAACGCCAATATCACCGGAGATAAGTCATCGGCCAGTGCCCTTGAGGAGGACGGCTGAACCCGAGGATTCAACGTCCTGCTGGGAACTCACTGCATCAATTGGTTCATAAACTTCGTGTATTTCCTTATCCGTCTCGTCAATCACGTGGGCTTCTTCCTAAGACGCGTGTGTTGGTTATCAGGTCAGCTTTATCCGAACTGATGGAGCTCCTGGCCAAGCTTAAAGAGGTGAAAATAGTGATTCTGACCTGACCCGTCGGATAGCTAACGCTGGCTATGTGGGATGTCGGACCCTGTCTTCCGATGTGGTCGGCTGACCTCGAGGTCAGCCGAAATGCGTGGAAACCCCCGTATCAGTTATTTTATAAGACTTTATCCTTTGCGAAATTGTCTACTTGTTTGTCGTTTTCCTCATTTATTGTTGTGTCCTTTCAAAAGTACCTTTAAAGTTTTTTTTTATCCCATATTCTGTGTCATATTGATTCCACAATCTCTCTCTTCTCATTCGACTCGCCTGGAACGATAAACCCTATCGACTCTGGCATCGACTTTGTGAGATTTCAAAGAATCCCTCTTCTCCCGCCAAAATCCCTTGAGGGCTTCTGCTCTATTCCTTCCCACGATCATCTAGAACATTTCCCTGTTCAATTCCATGACAGTTTTTAGAGTTTCTGGCACCGTTGGGGGCTACGGCGTGGCGTTCCTCACAGTTGAGCAGCAGGCAAGAATTGCAGAGGTGAAGACGAAGCTCTATGGGAACAAGGCTGTGGATGTATCTGATCTGGAAAAGAACAACATGCACAGTGTAGTTGCAGCCATGGAGCGGATGAAATGGTCAAGGATGGTGACAATCTCAGAGTCAAGTTATCCGGATTTAGTGAAAGCTTTTTATGTTTGTCTGAAGGTAGAAGAAGATGGGTCCCTCACCTCCACAGTGAAGGGCACCCCTATTCATATTACATATGATCTGTTGGAATCCCTGTTTGGTGTGTCTACCGCCGGTCGCAGTGGGGTAGATAGTGTTGACATCCATGTCAAGGGTTTGGGGATTATTGGTACTAAGTATAAGTTGAAGGATGGCAAGATTGACATCATCCAGCTGAACGCCTTCAACAGGATTTTACATTTCATTATTTGTCAGATTCTTGTGCCCAGGAGCGCAACTTTCTCCACATGCACTAAAGCTGATTCGGATATGATGTTCTAGGGGATTCAAAACCAATACATTAATATGGCAGAGGAAATAATTGAGAGAATGAAGTTTGCAACAACAACAATTTGGGACACAAAGAACAAGCTCAACGTCTCTCTTCCCTATGCTCACATGCTGACAAAGATTTTCCAGCACTACAACATCAATTTGAATGGTGAAGTTTTTGAGAAGATGGGCCAAGCTATCAGGTCTAGAAATTTGAAGAAGAGTGGTTTCTCCCTTGTAGCTGGGGTTTGGACAAAGACCTTGGTTGCTGAAGGTGAAGCAATTATTGGGGAAGCCCAAGAAGTTCTAATTGCAGAGGCGGAAGAAGAAGTAGCTGTAAGAATCGAAGCTCTTGTGGCAGAAGCTCCAGAAGCTCAAGCTCAGCAAGAAGAAGAAAGAGAAGAGATTCCAGTGATCCAAGAAGAGCAAACAGCAGCAGCAGTAGAGGTCAGAATTGAAGTTCCAAGGGTCAATTTAAGTAGAATTGAAGAGATACCTCATGAGCATATTGAGCCCGTTGGGCAAGTATCAGAGGCTGACACCCCCACCTCAATTGTAGCATCCGTGCTTAGAGATGTGCTGGAATCAATCACTAGCACTAAGGGGGAGCAAGAGGAAGTTGTGGCATCAGGCCACAGTATAGATGTTCAAATGGAAGATGCTCCTATTCAGGGGGAGCATGTAGCTGAAAAGGATGCAGAGACTCAGAGGGAGTACACAACTAGTGCCCCTGCTGATCAATTTCAGGAAGGTGTTGTGGAGAGCACCTCTGATGAGGATAATGTTGATAATGTGGAGCCAGATGTTGGCACAAGTGTCAAGGGCAAGGGTGTAGCCACTGAAATTCCACTCCTTACAAGAAAGGCACACTGGAGCTCAAGGAAGATGAAAATCCATGTGCACTTGAAACCAGTTATTGAGAGGCTAGATGCACAAGGTCAGGTTCTCTGCTCTGTCCAATCAGATATTGCTTCAATATTTATAAGTCAGAGCACTGGAGCTAAGGAAATGGGAATGGTCAGAAATGCATTAAGATAGGTGAGAAGTGAGTTGGGAAGCATAAAGGAATCCGTGTCTATTCTTTCAGATCTGATGAGGGCACAAATATCTACTCCTGCCCTTCCTGCTCCCACTCCTGCAGTACCTGCAAGCAGTTCCGGGCCATCAGGGCCAAGGCAAGCAGAAACAGAAGTCTGGCCAGCAGGGCCAGTGGTTGTTGAAGAGTCTGGGCCATCAGGGCCAAAGATTAGTGAAGCATCAAGGAAGGATGAGCAAGGTCAGGTAGCATCAGGGCCACCAGGGCCACTAGATGAGCAGTCAGGGTCATCCGGGCCAGTGGATTGTCAGGTTGAGCAAGTAAGAGAAGAAGCTCCTGTAGAAGAGGCTGTGCCCCCAGAGCCCCCTTCCTCTCCTCTTCAAACTCCAGCCCCTCCTTCTCCATCTTCATCTACCACTGCTTCTGCCACATTCAAACAACCCCTACCTAAGCACATTTCCTCACCTACACCATTTCCCACCACAACCTCCTCTTCTCCTGCTTCTTCCACATTCATTCCTCCTCCTCCTTCTGAGGCACCTCCAGCATCCTCCTCCTCAGCTGGAGCCTCCTCTTTTGGTCCTTCTTCAGCTGGACCATCTGTCGTATCTGCTCCACCTCCCTCTACATCTTATTCTTTTCTTCATCCTACTCCTCCTCCCTCCTTTGTTACCATCATTCCTGAGGGTGCCCAACTTGAAGGTCATGAAATCCAGAACATCAAAGATGAGTTTGAAGTAGCAATACTCCGCTCAGTCCTGTCTATTGGCACTCACATTCATAGGATAGACTCCTCCTGCCCTGTTCCTAAAAAGAGGAAACTCTCTTCAAATCTTGCTATTTCCTCTGAGCCTCATTTTCCACCTCTTTGGTTTTCTCCCACTGTTGAAAATCGAAGAAGGTCTATATATTGTGAATTCCTCCAGAAATGCACATTTGCCACTCTTTTTGGCCTTTCTCACCTTAATCTAACCGACCACCTAAATGTCGTTCTCCCTCTCTTATCTCTCTCTAAAGCTGAGCAGTCAAAAATCTTCTCCATGACTGAGGCTAAATCTGAAGATCAGTGGGCTAAGACCATAAATCTCTTTACAATAAATTCCTCCTTGGAAGGTCAGCCAGATTCCCACCCAGAGATCATCCCTTGACTCTCTCTGAGTGGTTTGTGCTTCATCACAAGGACTCTTGGGGGCCGTTCATCCAGAAGGAGATCAAACTTATCAGGTACTTTCAGATGTTTAATGACTTCAGATATCTTCACAATCTGCATGAGGTTCAACTTGGCCAATTTCGGCAAGCTATTTCTCTCCTTGGTTCCAATATTGCCCACACCACCTCAATCCAAGTGGATTTTGCCACCTTGAAGATGCCAGATGTGGTATTCCTACCTCCACTTCACTCCTTGGTCATGGAATCAGCTGTGGGCCCGATTATTTTTGAAAGGTTTGCTAGAGTCATGGGCCGCATTTCAGTTCAAAAGGGCAACTTGATTGCATTCTCCAGATTTATCTTCCGGGAATATCACCAGGGCCACATCAAATCTGATGTTCTTGCCCCTCTTTTGTCTGAATGTGAGCGGCTATCTCCATCATATTGGGAAAACTTTATCCTCTCACCGCTCAACAGCTTGTTGATCTCAATGCTTCTCAAGCCAGATCAAATCAACCTCCTCTATCTGCTGTAGAATTTCTAGATCTTAATTTCATTCATCTTGTTCGAGATCCATTTGATACATGGGTTGAGAGATACAAGATATATGTGGCTATGAAAAAGGAACTGAAGGCAAATCAGATTTTCTATCCAATTTCAGTTGATCAGTTCCTCCAGCATGCTAGTTTTGGCACCTCTATCTTCTACAAAATGTCTCTTGGCCAGAATGAGTATGGAACCTTTGTGGAAGCTCAGCGGCAACTGCACATCCAAAGGATGGCTCCTGTTATGGGACCCTCCTACTCTATAGTTTATGGAGCCTTCCAAAGTTATTTTGAAGAGCAGGAACGCAAGGCATGGCCGATCATTACTCGCTATGCCTCCCTTCTGTCCCCTGCCTTCTACATTCCTATACCTCCTCAATGAAATAATATAATGTCTTTTCTGTCTTCCATTTATCTTTCTTCTCTTCTTTGTCTACTTTGATTCCTTTTTTTTTTGCTTAATGACAAAAAGGGGGAGAAAATAAAATAATCTGAAATACATACCTACAAAATCTTCATTTTAGAAAATTTATTTCAGCACATTGTATGTTATGTTTTGTCATCACCAAAAAGGGGAAGATTGATGATCAGTCCATCCCCATATAATTTTATTTAATTATTTACAATTTTGGTGATTAACAAAACCTTAACAATTATTTTCTAACAATCTTTTATGAAGTTCATCCACAGGGAATAAGTCAAGCCTAATCTGTAAGTAATCCTTACACTGTATCATTTAAAGTTCAGAGCATGTATTTCTCTAAGTCCATAACGATTTCCCTTATAAGCATAACGATTTCCCTTATAAGCATAACGATTTCATAAGTATCCGTTTCTTTATAAGCATGAACGATTCTATCGCTACAACGATTTCGGTTTCACATAGATTTCATAAGAAAAACAACAATTCGGTCATCGATTTCTTAAGAGAAACAACGATTTGATTGTTGTAATGATTCGATAAGTGAAGGCAACGATTTGATAGCTAGAACGATTTGCCTTTACGGTAGAATGATTTGCTTATATCTGTACAACGATTTGCTTGTACAACGATTTGGTTACTATTGTACAACGATTTTTTATATCTGTACAACGATTTGTTCAAACAACGATTTGTTTATGTTTGAACAACAATTTGCTCAAACAATGATTTGTTTATGTTTGAACAACGATTTGCTCAAACAACGATTTGTTTATGTTTGAACAACGATTTACTCAAACAACGATTTGTTTATGTTTGAACAACGATTTGCTCAAACAATGATTTGTTTATGTTTGAACAACGATTGCTCAAACAACGATTTGTTTATGTTTGAACGACGATTTGTATAAACAACGATTTCATAAGTTGTATAACTATTTCCTTGTCATAACGACTTCATGGATTACATCAATTTCACATATGATATTCAAATTTATTTTCAAATATTGTGAAAGCCAAAGTCTTCCCGCATGCATCACTAATATCCTTGCATTTAATGGGATTGTACACTCCTTTGCATGATGCATATCTGGGCGCCTTCTATTCCTATGTTTCTATAGCAAACACTTTTCAAGAAAGCAGAATGGCATTACTATTTTGGCGTACGTTCTTACTGCATGGTTTCTAACGTTGACTGACAAGCATAGAGACAATCTAGTTGTCTGTGCTTCGATATTTATTGTGTGCAGGTCATATCTTACAATGTTGGACAATTAGAAGCTGAGAAATATCTTGATGAATCTTCTCTTTGCGTGTATGGCACCAGAGCATTAAATGGTTGCAAGCTTACCTGTCGTGCACGATGAACCATGTTGTCTAATGTGCTTCAAGCTTAGAGACAACGGCCATTTCAACGACTATATTCTCAAGAAAAGACATATATATAGAGGACTGAAGACTCCCAGTTTCATAGTTCGACAATTTGAATCCTTGCGTGAAAGAGCCTTCAAGAAAAACCTTCAACAACGAAGAAGAGCCTCTTGCTTCACTCCAAACATTCCTTAGCTCGTAGCTCTCATCCTTTATTGTCTAGATTTTTGAGAGCTTGTAGTTCTGAGAGTTTTGTGTTATTGTTGATCTTTCTCTCTCAGACTTTGCCTCAGATCAAGCATTTCATTGTGAGCTTGGTCTAGGGGCCTTTTCGCTTTCTTTCACATTTGTTGTGAAGTTCCTCTTCGGGTTGTGAAGAGAAGACCTGTTGAAAACAGGTGGTGTGTATTCCCTTCGGTAAGGAAGGAAGACCTGTATATCAGGGTGGTTGTATACCTCTTCGGGGTTTAAGGAGAAGGCCAGCTGTGGCTGGATGTGTAAGGGTCCTTGAGGGGGACTGTACCCTTGGTTAGTGAAATCCCAAGTTGTTGCTTGGGGACTGGACGTAGGACTCCTTGGGACAGGAGGTCCGAACCAGAATAAAAACTCCTATGTTGTGTGATTGGTTCTTTGTGTTTGTCTTTATTATCTCTAACACTAACCATTGATCTTAGTGTCTTCCTGTTAAGTGTTTTTATTGACAGGTGTAGATTTAATCAAAATTTTAAAATCCCATTCATCCCCCCTCTAGGCTTGCTAGCTGGGCAACATATATATATAAGAGTATATATGAAAAGAATATTATGAAGCATAGACATGACATTGTGGTGTTTATGGATATCCCTTGTAGTCTTACCTTTGGATTTCTTAGTAGTAGATGTTCTACATTTACATGGACCTTTTCCACTCATTAGGAATTTATCTACCCACAGGAATAATGAATATAAACCACTATTTTAAAATTACAAGTAACATACAATTATCTAAAGTGATAATGAACTTAGGAATAAGAAATATTACAACATAACATAACTCGTACTTTACGTGTGCAACATCAATATGTCCGATTCATATTCTTGCTACTATATGAAATCTAAACTTGGCATAGTAAAGCCCCACATTCACATGTAATTGGGTCATACTTAGCATGTTAGATTCCAGCCATCCCTTATTTGAATATGGCACTGTGCTATGTCACCTGCTTTACATATTGGATTCCAATGTCCCAAGTATGACTTAATTACATGTGAATGTACAGTTGTGCTATGCCAAGTTTGGATTTTGAATGATAGCAAGAATCTGAACCGACCATATTATTATTGCATACGTTAAGTGAGAGTTATGTTATGTAACGTCCCAATAAATAATTATTTATTAAAAAATAACATAAATCTAATATAAGAAGTAGAACTTAGATTATATAAACACGTCTTTATTACAGCGGAATTACAAAACACTCCTTATATAAGTCCACGAGGGAGTGGGGAAAATAAAATATAATATTTACATCTATAACTATTGTTCTCAAAAAACACTCTAAAAGATTCAAAGATTAGTTGACACGCTCAACACACGCCCCTAAGAGTTAGGATCTTCTCGTTCACCTGAAAGAGAGTAAGAATTAATGAGCAATTATGCTCAGTAGGACTCACCAATCTAACCAGAAAAAATGTGGTGACTGTAGAATTAACAATGTACTTGGTTGGTGACAATATTGAATATCAAGGGTGATGTTAAACTCGTACAAGCAGATGACAAGCATGATAAGAGAGTACTGAACTTAAACTTGTGCTTGAAGGAAACATTACAATAGCCACATTTTGGCTTAAGTAGGTAGTACATATTCAAAGTATATCTTAATAAAATGATAACCAATCAAACATATATGATGTAATGTCAAACATCCAGCAGATCTATTATCGTTCCGTACGACCAGTAAGCAAATTCGGGTGCTCCTCCTAAGATTGGATCAGCCTCATTTGCATAGGTATTTATTCAAATGAGTCCAAAGACCCAAAATTGTCATCACATTTTCACTTTTGCTAACACATGCATGTATGATGCTAAGGTACTCACAATATCACAAATAGCAGGGTTCTACGAGTTAATGTTTAAAGATATCAAGAAGGTATAGGAAACAACATAACTTAGAATGTCCAAGAATAATCAAAAGATGGATGTAGTTGATGGTTAAATAATTCATCCTAGTGGTATAGTAGTTTAGAACCCAAGAAAATAGGAAATACAACTTGTTTCGACAATGCAGAAGTGTATCAACTTCGACTGATGAAGAAATTGGTCTGTTTGTTAACAAATACTAGTGGTTGTCAACAACTACTAGTTGGTTGTCGACAACTACTATTCTTCTGGTTTCTGGGTTCTGGGATCCGTGGGTATTTGTTGACAAAAATGATCTGTCTATCGATAGACGCTGGTCTTCTTTTTGGGAGGGGTTAAAACCGGTTAGAATGACACTTTCTAAGTGTTTCTACTTTCTATGGAAGATCAATCAATGGTTATTGGGTCTTGAGCACCTTTCTCTACACAACTTTTCATGACCAACATGATGAAAAAAAAAAAAACAACTTTAGTAGGACGAAGTAAGGAGACCTTCACAGTAAGATGATATGGAGGGAATATAGAAGAGAAATATATATATATATATATATATATATTAAATCCTTCTTGAGACTCTTTTTAGAAACTGGAAGAAACCTTACAATAAGTGTACATGAACAATAGTTAAAGATATTAACGGAGTGGAAAGAAGAAATGAAATCATACACCAACAAACAAACTTACTGAACACAAGTCAAAGGTAATAACAAAGGTGGAGGTTTAATCTCAAAGACTCTAATTGGAGGAGGAAAAGAGAGAAAGGTGTTGGATCGAGATGGCACTATAGTTGTCCTAAAGGGGGGTGAATAAGACTTATTGCGCTTTAAAAATTTATCTAAAAGATAAACAACACTAAATAGAGTCATTAGTACTTAGTGTGATGTGTGTGAAACAAGTGTAAACTTGGCAAAAATAATCACACAGAAATGCACAAGGATTTTATCCTGGTTCGGCCCTTCCCACATGGAAGTCCTACGTCTAGTCCCCAAGCAACCACTTGGGATTTCACTAACTACCAAGTGCACTTGGCCTTCTCTCAACTGAGAGGTAATACAACCACTTGCAGACCAGCAAGTCTTCCCTTAAACCAAGGGGTACAAGACCATCTACAACTGTAGATCTTCTCTTCACAAGAGGGGCATTGCAGGGTACAAACCCCCTGCGGTTATCTTACACAGAAGTTGAAAACTTGTGTGTCTGCTCAACAGAAATGAGCAAATACAAAGATTCAGAAAGAGAAGCAAATGAAAGTGGAGCTCAAGCTCTTTCTGAAATAGAGGTGAACTGAAAAGATCTACAATGTAGTAATCCATCAAGCGAAGAAGACTTCTAATCGCCAATGGAGATCATGAAGTTGAAGACTGAGGAGTGGCTCTCTCTTTCTCTTTGAGTGGCTGTGTTCGTTGTTGTCTTGGATCTCCGTATTGTTGTTCAAATTCCAACTTCTATATATGAGCTTCAGAATCTGCCCGTTTGAATTTTGGTCGTTGGAAGCTAGCCGTTGAAGGATGTCCGTTGAGAGGAGACTTTGATCTTCTTAGGTTTGTCCATCAAATCTTTAGATCCACGAGTCCCAACGTCTTCATGCTATATTTTGTAACTTCATGCTTGAGAGACAGCTTCATAAATGCTTTTGTGAACTCCATGCACAACACATGCTTCAGAAATGTTCTACAAGCCTGAAAGGACAAGACAAAAAGATATCTCCATGCTTTTGGAGGTAGGTGAGATACATATAAAAATATAAAGCAAGTAGACTCAGATAGATAGAAGTTCAGAGCATTTAAGAATGAACATATAGTTGCATACAATCTCTAAAAAGTCATGGGATTTCTGACAGTGGTAGGTAGGTTCTAACAGATAGCCCATACAACTTATCACATTTAATTCCTGACCATCTGTTGATTAACTTATGTAAATTTCTGACAGTGAGAAAGACAACATATATTGTAGATTTCCAAAAGACAATTCAAATGAGATAGATAATATTTTTCTCGCCAAAAAGATATTTGAATTTTATGATAGCAGAAAAAATAATTATAAGTTTCATAGAAAATATTCTTTTGTAAAATGGATTCCAATATGAATAATGAAAACTCATGAAGAAATCAAGATAATGATTTATTAAGTTTTGTGCTTAATATAGAAACAAAAGTATTTTCCAAGTACAAAAGTTGATATGAGATACAATCGATGTTTAAGGTAATTGATGTGAGAGACAATCGATGTTCAAGGGGAATCGATGTGGAATGAAGTCGATGTAGAATGTAATCTGTGTATAAGGTAATCGATGTTCAGGCATAATCAATGTTCTAATAAACATAATCCATGTAAAAGCATAATCGATGTTCATGGAGAGTTGATGTTTAAATGAAATCAATGTTCAAAGAGAGTTGATATTTAAACAAAATCGATGTTCATAGAGAGTTGATGTTTAAACGAAATCGATGTTAAAAGAGAGTTGATGTCTAAACGAAATCGATGTTCAAAGAGAGTTGATGTTTACTTAGAGAAAATATAAGAGAACCAGTAGCTGTCGACATGCAGGTTGCATCTGTCGACAACCCAGCTTATGATTCAGAAGAACAGTTCTGGAAGACACATATGCTGCAGTACCTGTCGACAGCCGATGAACATCTGTCGACAGCCGCCGATTAAACCGTGTGATATGAGAACTTCGACTATATGGAAGTTGGAGTCAGAAGTCACAGTCCGTAGTCGGAGTAGGAGTCGGAGTCCAAAGCCAAAGTTGGAGTCGGAGATTGGAGTCGAAGACAGTATGATATACAGTATACGCTGTGGACTTAGAATTTTTCATCAGAGTTGATACACTAGATTTTTTGATAAGTGTTTATACAATATAACAAAATACTTTGGTGTATATTTTGCTCAACTTAATTATAGAAGGTTTATCATACACAGAGTCTTAAAAGGTTTTGTCATAGCAAAAATATAATGTTTAAAACAATAGATATTAAAGGGGTTTGTCATAACAAAATATCATAATTATCTATTTAGAAAAGTAGAGAGGAATAGTTGCTCAACAAAAGGAAAATCCTACTTGACTAAAAGAGAAACGCAAATCCTCCTCTATTCCCAGTAAGAGGATCCACCAACAAGAGTTTCAATGGCAGCAGCAGCCATAGTAGTAGCAACAACATGGAACGATGTACAAGTGAACATTGGAAGGTATAAATAGATTTCCAAGTGTTGTGCATGTACGACATGTAACACACACACTTGTTGCTGTAAAAACTTTCTTTTTGACTGCTTAGCCACATTTACTAGAGCCATCAACACGTATTGTGGTATGTGTAACCAATTTACATAAGAGGTAAGTGTCTTAGGTAGCCAAGACTACATAAGCAAAAATATTCCAAAAATGGGTTTCATAATTAGGAGTTAATTCATCTAGATCCTTTGCCTTATATTTTTTGTATCTAAATGATGTCCGATCAAGTTGAAATTTCAAACATAAGTTAATTGAAAGATTTTACAAATTATGTTGATTTTAGTGAATTTTTTGACATAGTTTTTCGCTCAGTAAAAATTATAAAAAAATTATTGAGTTGACTTAATCTCGATATCTATGCATTAACATTCAGGATATTTATGTCTTTAGAATAAGTACATTTTTTTTAGAATTATGGTGTTGTCGAATTTTAATTCTGTTACTGAATTCTGATGGCGCCCTGTCAGAGTGCGCACGAGTGAAGATCGTACTAGAATTACATTAATAATATAAAAATATTCCTAAATTAAGGGTAATTATGTTTCATGAAAGTGATTTTGTTTTATGAAAAAAATCATTACCCTTTTCCAATTTTCAAATATTATTTTGGGGTGTTACAGTTCCGCCCCCGCTAAAAAAAAATTAAATTGGTCCTCCAAATTTAACTGATATGAATTTAACAATAAGTGATACTAACCTGTAAACAATTTTGGGTACTTGGATTTAATAGTATCTTCTAGTTCCCATGTTGCTTCTTCTTGTCCTCGCCTGTTCCACTGAATCTTTAGTAATTGAACTTCCTTATTCTGGAGTTGCTTAATCTTTTGGTCGAGGATTTGCACTGGTTTCTCTTCATATGACAGATTCCTTGTAATTCCAGATTCTGATATTCAATAACATGTTCTGAATCATAAACATATTTCCATAACATTGATACATGGAAGATGTCGTGTACATTGGACAACTGGGGTGATAGTGCTAGCTAATACGTAATTTTTCCAACTCTCCTTAATATTTCAAATAGTCGAATGTATCGTGGATTAAACTTTCCTTTAATTCCAAATCTCATGAGTCCTTTTCGGGGTGATACTTTTAGAAAAACATGATCTCTTTGTTGGAATTCTAGCTCTCTTCTTCGTTGATCAGCATAACTCTTCTATCGATCTTGAGCGGCTTTCATTTGTTCTCGTACCAACTTTATAATATCTATTGTTTCTTGTATCATTTCAGGTCCAAGAATGTGTGATTCTTTTAATTCAATCCAACATATTGGTGATCTACATTGTCGGTCATACAAAGCTTCAAATGGTGCCATTAGAATTGTAGACTGATAACTATTTTTATGGGCAAATTCATGATTGGTAATTAGTTACTCTAGTCATTTTCAAATTCTAAAACACAGGCATGACACATATCTTCAATAATTTGATTTACTCATTCTGTCTATCCATCAGTTTGAGGATGTAATGTTGTACTGAATTTCTACTTAGTTCCTAATGCATCCTGTAGTTCTCTCTAAAAGTGTGAAGTAAATCTTGCATCTCGATAAAAAACAATATCTTTTGGAATTCCATGTAGTCGAACAATTTCTTTTAAATAGAAGACTGCTAAAACATTGACAGACCACTTTGTCTTTATAGCCAAAAAATGAACTGACTTTGTGAGTCGGTCAATTATTACCCACATAACATCATACCCATTACGTGCTCTGGGTAATCCCATGATAAAATCCATACCTACACTATCCCATTTCCACTCTAGTATCTCAAGGGGTTTCAGTCTTCCTACTGGTTTCTGGTGTTCAACTTTTATTTTCTGACAAGTTAAGCATTTTGCAACAAAATCTACAATGTATTTCTTCATGTTACACCACCAGAAATCTTTCTTTAGATCTCGATACATCTTGACAGCTCCCAGATGAATTGTATAATGTGCCCGATGAGCTTCTTCTAATACTTGTTTCTTAATTTTTAAATTATCTGGTATGCATAGTCTATTTTGAAATCGAAAATTCCTATGAGAGTCTACATTGCAGTTAGGTCTGGAATTCAGTTTCTCTCTAATTTCTACCAATGTGGGGTCATTATCTTGTTGTTCACCAATTTGCCTCAAAAGATCAGATTGAACTTTCATGTGAACTATCATAACATTATCTTCTTGTGGTTCAGCTTTTAAATTCAATGTGGAGAATTCTTCTAAGAGTTTCCATTCTTTTACTCGTAGGTAAAACATTCCAGCCATGGGATTCATACTAAGAGCATCAACTATGGTATTGCCTTTTCTGGGATGGTACTCAATCCTAAAATCACAATCCTTGGTATCACCCATCTTCTTTGTCTCATATTTAGCTCTTTTTGTGAAAATAAATATTTCAAATTCTTATGATCGGAGTACAATATAAATTGATTATCATACAAATAATGTCTCCAAAGTTTCAGGGCAAAAATTACTTCCGCTAGTTCCAAATCATGTACTAGATAATTTTTCTCATGATTCTTTAGTAGTCTGGATGCATATGCAATAACGTTTCCTTCTTACATCAAAACACATCCTAACTCAATGTTTGATGCATCAGTGTAGACTTCAAATGTTCTTCCCTCTGCTGGTAGGGCCAGAACTGGTGCGAATGATAAACACTCTTTCAATCTTTGGAATGCATGTTCACAGCTTTCATTCCATTCAAATATGGTTCCCTTCTGAGTCAATTGTGTAAGAGGTGAGGCGATTCTAGAGAAGTCTTTAACAAATCGCCGATAATAACTAGCCATACCTAGAAAACTTCTAACTTTAGTAACGGTCTTAGGCTGCTCCCACCTTTGAATAGCTTAATTTTGGAGGAATCTACTGACAATCCTTTTCTAGAAATGACATGTCCAAAAAATGTTACTTGTTCCAACCAAAATTCGCATTTACTAAATTTTGCATATAACTTATGATCTTGTAACAATTGCAGAGTGACCTAAAGGTGTGCTTCATGTTCTTTCATACTTTTGGAATAATCAATATATCATCTATGAATACAATCACAAATTGATCCAAATATGACCTGAAAACATTTCATTAGTCGCATGAAGGCAGTAGGTGCATTAGTTAGTCCAAACGACATCACTACAAATTCGTAATGCCTATATCTGCTTCGAAAAGCTATTTTATGAATATCTCCTTCCTGAATTCTTAATTGATGATACATGGATCTAAGATCAATCTTTGAAAAATATTGGGCTCCAGACAATTGATCAAATAGATCATCAATTCTAGGGAGTGGATACTTATTCTTAATTGTTAACTGATTCAATTGTCTATAATCTATACATAATTGTAAAGTTCCATCATTCTTCTTGACAAACAGTACTGGACCACCCCAGGAAGATGTGCTGGGTCTAATGAATCTTTTTTCCATTAGTTCCATCAATTGTCTTTTTAATTCTTTCAATTCTTCCATTGACATTCGATAAGGCGTTCTTGAAATGGGTGTGGCTCTGGGAACCAATTCAATTGAGAAATTCACTTCTCTACTAGGTGGTAATCCATGTAGTTCTTCAAAAAGTACATCAGGAAAATCTTTTACTACCAGAATATCTTTTAAACCTGTAGTACTCTAGTTCATTATTATCACGAACACCAGATATCCCTAACACCCTTTATGTACCAACTTGCATGCTTTAACTGTAGATATTATGGGTATACTTCTTACACGAGGTTTATCAAAAATCATTGGGGAAACCTCCTTGTCCAGAAAAGTTACTTGCCCTAAATGACAATCCAAAATCACATGATGTGTAACATCTCATTGTTATTTATAAAAATGATTGGTCATGTAATTTTTAAAATATTACATGACAGTGTTATGTTTATTTGAGTATACCTCACACTGTCAAAATAATCCTTTAAAAATAAGCACACATGAGTTCTCGAAAATTGACAACTCAAAATAAATAATTGTATTACATTAAATGAATATATATATAAATGACACACTTGATTACTGTTGGCCCGCTCTGATATGGTGGTAGCACGCTAACCTAGAGGGGAGTGAATAGGTAATCTAAAATCTGAAACCAAATCACCACTTGAAAACTTCGATTAGTGAATGTAGTTGTGTGAGAAGATAAAGAGTAGCAGTGCGGAGGCAATAATGTCACGTCCTGAGAATTACGCAGCGGATGTTAATTGAATAATTCGAGTCGATATCCGAGACGTGGACAGTCGGCAAATAAGCCTCTAGCTAGCACGCACTAAATGTGTATCAACACAACATCATAATAGGCCCCATGTTGAACTCAATATAAAGTGTATTCAAATCTCACTCTTTGTTGGAACTAGTACAAGACTAAGACTCAATAAAAACAAAAGTACATTTAATCCTCACTTCCTACTGCATTGTTCTAACACTCAAAATAAACTAACTATAGATAGACTCATGATTGGAACGCTCTTCACTCAGACGCATTCCCATCCTCGACTTGCTCTTCCTCTTGAACTTCATAGTCACCTAATTGGGTAAAAGTAGGGGATGAGCAAACTAGCCTAGTTGATTTTATCTCAATGTGCGGGCAATGATATAAGTGATTAGCATTTTAGAACTAGGTAAGTACGATGAATGATATGCAAGTACGAATAAAACTTGTAAAAACATGGTATATAAAACAAGCTAGAGAGAGTAATTATGATAGAACAAGATTGTGAACAAGATGACCGATAGAACTAGCAATAGATCACTTTGTACGAGCACGCGAGGTTTCACTTGATGTCAAGAACGCAGGATATCACTAATTGCATTAAATGCAGGATGACCATATCACGCAAGCAAGCAAGCAAGAACGCACGAGCACGATCATGTAACAATAATCAGGCATGTAGACTCTAATGTACACCAGGAAAGATCCACCAAGAATGCACACTAGGACACATGTATGTGGTTGTTGTATCTACATTCAACAAGCAAGAAGTACTCCCAGCGCAGATGCAACGCCAGTAATCATTATACCCCATGGTTACAGTATATCTATGACTCCCGTCATTGGGGCTAGATTGGAGCCCTTGGACACACGCCGTGCCCTGTTAGCATCTCATGTAAGTTTTTAAATGTAGATACCCACATCATTAAATAATGGTCAATGAAGTTTCAATAAGTAAGCATGTGTAATGTCATGTTCATGAAGATGATGGGAACAAGTAATAAGTAATTGAACATGATTTCATGATAACAATTGTCGAGAGATAATTTCGACAGCATAACGGTACGATTTGTACTTTGGTTAAATCTTTACATTAATGGCTTTAATCTAGATTGTCAAATCACGTTCACGAGAATAAGAGGAGAAAGGAAGTGCACGCTATCTTCAGGGAACTTCAATGGTACAACCAACTCGTCGGCCATGTGGGAATCCATGGTCAGAGGAGATTTACGGAGGCCTTGGTGAAAAGGTCGCTAGTCTACCGATTCAGAATGACCGGTAGAGAGTTTCCAATTTCTCAAGAAAAGGCTGCCTAATAGTGCTAGTGTGTAGTGTATGCGTGTCTCAATTCACGAACCATCGGTATCA
>JACBKR010005319.1:0-19044 GCA_014218235.1 Colocasia esculenta | reverse complement strand
CTGAACGCAACGGTCGACTGGTCGTGACCTGACCCCCGGTTCGTCCCAATAGCCGATTCAGCTTGTCGCGGCCTGTCCGTGCGTCCCGACCTTAACGCGTCGGACTAAGCCGTCGCAACCTGGAACGCCATCGCGTCACCCTTTCTTGTCGCGACCTGATTGTGACCACCCTAATACGTCGCGACCTGACTGTCGTGGCCAGAACCAAGTTTTGCTTATATACCCCTGCTCTAATTGATATTTAGCCATTGTTAGCCTCAATTAAACACTGTTATGAATAATTTGATCTGAATAATTATAATGGGCAATAATATTATAAATTAATTAATTTAAAAGCTAGTGCACAATCCATTATGCTCTCTTGATTTCTTACACTTGCACACACTTTACCATCTTGTTTGAAATTGAACTCTATTAATTACTCATAATGTATCTGGTAATTTTAGCGAAATAAATTACTAAATTTCCTATTTACTTAATTACAGTTGCCTTCATTTTACTCGCGCGCTTTATACACTGTTACCGTTTCCCTCAGCCTTCGAGCACTCGAGGCACGACGGACCCTAGTTTCTACACACTCTCTTGGCATGGACCACCTCTTCACCGGAAGACTCCTGACTGGACCAGGGAATCCTTGTCAAGGCCTCCGTAAGTCTTCTTGGCTTTGGCGCACGTCCTTAGCGGATGAGCTGGTTTACCTTAATCCCGTTACACCCTAGGGATCAGCATGATCCAAATGTCCTTAGTATTTCCTTCTTACCTTGTGCTCACGCCGGATCATTTAGTCATTGTTCATAGCACGGCTAGTGGGCGGATGTGACTTCTACCAGACTGCCGGTACCCGACCTGGTGCTGTGCAACTATTACTATCATGGTTTAACAATGTTTTACGATATACTCTTTTCTCATCTACTATCTCGTTACTCTCATATGTTCACTTTCACTCTGTACCCTCATCTATTTCATCTATTACTCTCATCTCTTCTTGGTACTCTATTGGACATACAATTGATTATCTAAAAATAAATAAGTGCTATATGCCAGTGCAATAGGGCCCAGTCTGGTCCTAGGGAGAGCTCCTGAATAGTGCTATTCCTTGCAAGGGTTACATGATCAGGATGTGTACGGCATGCATCCAGTGCCATTTAGTACTATAAAATTAATCATTGACAATCAAGTGCTACCTATTCAAGTGCTATACAAGTGTATTATCATTACATGGCCACTCTATTATCTTGTCGTGTGCTATTTTTCACTATAACCAGTGCTATTGCTCTCTTGCTATCGTTACTTGCTCGAAATGACTATACTCTTGCGTTACCCTGCCATTTAAGACGTTAATTATTTAAAGCATGCTTGTTCTCATGAGATATTAAGTCCTACTAGGCGTTATTCGCTCACCTGCGTATTTATTTGAGTCGAATAGAGATGACCACACTCACGGGATGGGTACGAGGACGAATCCAGAGTGACCCTTTTAGCAACCATTAGCTTTGTAGTTAGTTAATATAGTTATTAGTCAGTTAGTCCATATGTATTAGTTTAGATTTGAATAAAGTACATTGGGCCCTAGTTATGGCTCTGATCAGTTGATGTAATAATTAGGTCATGGTGTTTGATGGAATATAATGAAATTGGAGGTTATTTGATGTTATTCCCATTTGTGCAATGGTTTGTTATTTATTTCTCGCTCTGTACTATTTAATAACTGTAATATCGCTCCGATATTCCGCGTCAGGGCGTTATAGTTTTGTGGTATCAAAGCCTAGGTTATTCTTATGTATAGGATGATCTATGTTTGACCTACCTTGACTTAGAGTCTAAATTCCATACCTATGTGAGATGGGTAGAACCAAGGGTAATAAGATAAAATGAACTCACACATGCACAAACTTAGTGCAAACTCAAATATCTTACATTTAAATTCTCTTTTAAAGGAACTTAAACACTAGCAATGGCAGTGGAGCGTGCTCAACTCCGTGACATGCAACACACAATTCAGCAGCTCACGCAAGCATTACTCCCGGCTGCTAGAGTGAATAATAACAATAATCGAGGAGCTGGTGAATTACACAGGAACTTCCGCAACTTGAACCCGCCTCGATTCAGTAGAACCACTGACCCTGATGAGGCTGAAAACTGGCTCAAGGAGATTGGGCGTATCTTCTCGCGTTATGCAGTGCGCTGATGGGGACAAGCTTTTACTTGCAACATTCCAGCTCGAGAGGGACGCCCGCGCGTGGGGGAGTCCGTTGAGCCGACAAAGCCGATGCACAATTTACATGGGAGGAGTTCAAGGAACACTTTAACTCCAAGTACTTCTCAGAATGAGTCCAAGAGAGGAAGGCATCTGAATTTTCTGCATTAAGACAGAGGAACCTAACTGTTGCTAAGTATGAGGCTCAATTTTCCCGATTGGCGCACTATGCCAATCATCTGGTAAGCACAAAGAAAATGAAGGTGAGGAGGTTTCTTAATGGCCTCAGGCCCGCATACGTTACCCAACTGGAACCTATGGATATTCAGACCTATCCAGAGATGGTCAAGAAAGCTCAGTTACTAGAGGATGCGAACGATCTCACTGATCGCAACAAGGGAAGGATGGTCAAGAAGGAACAAGCATCCGGAGCACAAGCAAGCCCAATAACGGCAAGAAAGGCGTTAAGCATCACCGACGGGCCAAGCCAGAAGCCAAGCCCAAAGTCCCCACTCCTATTGCTCCGAACAACAAACCGAGATGCAAGCATTGTGACAAGCTAGGTCATACAACAGAAGAATGTTGGAGGAAGGTAGGTGCATGCCTTCGTTGTGGTAGTCGAGAGCACTGTATACCCGACTGCCTCTGCTGAAAGAGAATGAGATGCGTCCTACGGGATAAAAGAAGCCAGGCAAACTTCAAGCCCTGCAAGAGGTTGAAACCACGAGGAAGGTGGAGTTGTGAAGGTACTCTACCGTCATTTCTGAATCAATTTGTTTTGTTTGACACTAGTGCAACCATTCATTTATATCACAAGCATTTGCTGATACATTAACTGAAAAACCTGCATCTATGGAATCTGAACTACCTGTCACAACACCACTGGGAGAAAAGTCTCAATTGAATAATATTTTCCATTAGCTGATGTTAAGATTGGGGAACTCAATCTTAGAGCAGACCTGATCTGTATGCCCATGGAGGGCTATGATGTTATTCTGGGAGCCGATTGGCTATCCACGTATGGGGCTATCGTGGACTGTAGAAGAGGAAAAATTTCCTTTAGTGAATTCCCTAAGTTGACCTTCACGGGACGTAGACACAAGAGGCACTTGTCTCTCGTCTCTACCATCAAGCACAGAACATGATAAGAAAGGGTTGTATGGCATTTCTCGCCGCAGTGTGTTGAAAGGAAACATCTAAGATATCCGACATCCATATCGTGCAAGAATACCCCGATGTGTTTCCCGATGAGCTGCCAGGCAAACCACCTGAAAGAGATGTCAATTTCTCAATTGACCTCATACCTGGGGCCGCACCGTTTCACGCCAACCCTATAGGATGTCCCCCGCTGAATTGAAGGAGTTGAAGGAACAATTTCTGGAGTTGCTGGAAAAGGTTTTATTAGACCAAGTACTTCTCCTTGGGGAGCACCAGTGCTGTTCGTCAAGAAGAAGGACGGATCCATGAGATTATGCATCGACTACAGGCAGTTGAATAATCTCACTATCAAGAACAAGTACCCTCTGCCACGTGTTGATGAATTGTTTGATCAGATATCAGGAGCTAAGTATTTTTCTAAGATTGACCTTAGATCGGGATATCATCAGATGAGGATTAAAGTTGCAGACATTTACAAGATGGCTTTCAGGAGTAGGTACGATCATTACGAATTTGTAGTCATGCCTTTTGGACTAACCAATGCTCCTGCAGCTTTTATGCAACTGATGAACAACATATATCGGCCCTACCTCGACAAATTCGTCATGGTATTCATTGATGATATTCTCATATACTCGAAGACCAAGGAAGAACATGAGGAGCATCTGAGGATCGCTCTGCAGATCTTGCGAGACAACCAACTCTACGCCAAATTGAGCAAGTGTGAATTCTAGCTCAAGGAGGTGTCATTCCTAAGCCATGTTATTTCCAAGGATGGTATCACTGTCGATCTTTCCAAGGTAGAAGCCGTGCTCAACTGGGAAAGGCCGACTAATGTCACTGAGATCAGAAGCTTTCTTGGACTGGCTGGCTACTACAGGGGGTTCATAAAAGACTTCTCCAAGATAGTTGTACCTCTTACGCGTCTTACGCGGAAAGAGAACCCATACGTCTGGAGCAAGGAGTGCAGAAGAGCTTCCAGACACTCAAGTATTGTTGACTTCTGCACCTGTCCTCGCATTACCAGTCGAGGGCGTAGGATTTTCAGTCTACACTGATGCATCTGGAATCAGTCTAGGTTGCATGTTAATGCAGAATGAGAAGGTGATAGCATATTCTTCAGGTAGTTGAAGCCTCATGAAGTCAATTATCCTGTCCATGACTTAGAATTAGCTGTTGTGGTATTTGCACTCAAGATATGGAGGCATTATCTGTATGGGAAAATTTATTGTCTACTCCGACCACAAGAGTCTGAAGTACTTGTTTTCTCAAAGGAGGTTATATGAGACAAAGGAGATGGCTGGAGTACTTGAAAACTTTGATTTCAATATTCATACCACCTAGCATGGGTAATGCAGTAGCTGATGCACTTAGTAGAAAGCCAGTAGCTTCATTATCATGTTTAGTCATGGGCGAGATGCAATTGTTAGAACAGTTTGCCAGTCTGGATATGAATATTGAGCAAAGAAGTGATAAGATGATAGTTGCCAATTTGAGAGCACCACCTGACATTTTTTTCGAGAATCAGAGACAACAGACAAATGATCCATTCCTAGTCAGATTCAGAGAGACCATAGCTAACAAGCCAGATTTCTCCATCCTTGAGGATGGAAGAATACTATTCCAAGCTAGGACATGCGTGCCTGACAATGAGGAGCTGAAGAGAAAGCTAATGGATGAAGCCCACAAGACTAAGTATACCATACACCCAGGCGCAACGAAGATGTACCAGGACATGAAAAGGTCATTTTGGTGGCCAAACATGAAGCATGAGGTGGCTGAGCATGCCGCACACGCCTCACCTGTCAATAGGTAAAAGTTGAACACTGTCGTCCTACGGGTGTACTCAGACCCTGGACATACCGAATGGAAGTGGGAAAGCATCGGCATGGATTTCATCATGGGTTACCCCAAACTCGTGGTGGACTTGATGCTATATGGGTCATTGTGGACCGTTTAACTAAGTCCGCACATTTTGTAGCAATTAAAAGTACCTGGAGCGTGGATGTGCTTGCAACATTGTATGTAAAGGAGATAGTAAGATTACATGGAGTTCCCGTATCCATAATCTCAGATCGTGACCCTCGATTTACTTCTAGATTCTGGAATGGACTTGAGTCTGTATTGGACACGAAACTCAATTTTAGCACTGCCTTCCACCCACAGACGGATGGACAGAAGAAAGGACAACCAGTAGTGGAAACATGCTACGTGCCTGCACTATAGATTTTGAAGCGTATTGGAATGAACTTTGTCCCTATAGAATTCGCCTACAACAACAGCTATCAGGCGAGCATAAGATGACACCATTTGAAGCGCTGTACGGAAGAACTGCAGATCTCCAGTCTGTTGGAATGAAGTGGGTGAACAGTAATGGCTGGGACCCGAAATGGTGCAGAACACTAGCAGAGATATACATATTATCAGAGACAGGATTAAGATAGCTCAATCCAGACAAAGAGCTATGCTGATAAAAGAAAAAGGGACTTAGAATTTCAAACTGGAGATCTTGTGATGTTAAATGTATCCCCGACCTGTAGATTTCAAAGGTTGGGATGAAAGGCAAACTAAGACCAAGATTCATAGGTCCATTTGAATGTTGGATAGAGTTGGTGAGGTGGCGTACCGCTTGGCACTACCTCCTCAGTTCTCAATAGTCCACAATGTTTTCCATGTGTCAATGCAGAGGAAGTACATGTATGATCCGTCACATGTAATCAGCTATGATGACATTATTTTTAACAAAGACATGAGCTATGAAGAAAGACCAATGAAGATCTTGGACAAGAAGATGCAATAGCTTCAGAATCGATCTATCCGTGGTCAAGATGCTGTGGAGAAATCACAAAGTTGAAGAGGCCACGTGGGAGCCCGAAGCATTAATGCGACGGAATTATCCGGAATTATTCAGTAAGTCTCTCTTCCTCTTACGATCGTATGAATTTGATGACTAAATTCTTTTTAAGAGGGGGAGGATGTAGCAACCTTGATTTTTAAATTCAAAATAAAAAATAATTTTTTTATTAATAAATGAGATAAATATATTTAATTTGAATAAATAAGGAATAACTGAAATAAAAGGAATTAAATCAAACCCATTAAGTTAATTAATAATGAGTTGTGAAAATGGTTCAAATACAAAATAATGGGCCTAATTGTGAGGAGCCCATCATGGGATGGGAAATAATTAATCAATTTTGTATGTAATTAATTACAATTAGAAATGGGGTTTAAGATAATGCTAAATAAGTCAATATATCCTAAAAAGGAGTCCTATACTACCTAACCTTTGCCCACGAATTTGATCTCTTCCCAACCCTAATTAGGAGATAAAGGAGGGAAACTGGGTGATAAATATGGGAAATTTGGAATTTTATGGAAGGAATGACTCTTAGAAGGGGTTGGACTCTATTAGCCAAACAAACACCCCAATCTCAGCCCTATCACCCCCTAGACCGCAGTGGGAACTCTGAACGACGGAAAGGAGGCGATTTGGACGAGGGAGTAATGAGGGAAGGCTTGGACCTAAGGAGATTTCTTCTTCCTTTTCATCACCAAACTAGGGTTTTCTTTACTTCAATGAAGGTAGGCAACCTCTCAAGGTTAAATCGTGTAAAAATTACTCTAGGTAGTCTTCATGATCCCCTTTGAAAGCCCTCTGATTTCGATCTATTTCATTCTTCCATGAGGGAGAATTAAATACCCAAACTTCTATTAACATGTTGTGCCTGAACTATCATGTTTGTGTTCATCCTCGTTTATACATGTTCCTGTGTCTTGATATAATTCTCATAGATACACATGATTCTAGCTTTCAAACGCCCCTATTTGCCCTAATTTTTATCTTGTATTCATGGCCAATTAAATCGTTGTTCCGTGTCGGGCCTATTTAGGGCATCGAAATGTAACTTGCTTTAAGCATGTCTCAATCGTGTCTATTTTCTAATTCGTTGTGTTCAGTGGTAGATCTACATGTTCAGATTTGTTTAAAATTGATTTCATCATTTTTGAAGCCATCTGTGATTTTATATGTATTTTAGATTAGCTCTATGTCATGTTATGGAAGGAATGGAACCCACCCAAAAAGGGGAAAATCCTCTTTTCTGGGCTCGAGCCACCCTCTGAGATCGCGACAGCCGATGCGTCGCGACCTCAGGAGGTGGTTGCGACAAGGAGAACCGTCGGGTACTGAACGCGACGGGTCGACTGGTCGCGACCTGACCCCCGGTTCACCCAAATAGCCGGTTCAGCTTGTCGTGGCCTATCCGTGCGTCGCGACCTTAACGCGCCGGACTAAGCCGTCGCAATCTGAAACGCCATCGCATCGCCATTTCTTGTCGCGACCTAATTGCGACACCCCTGTACGTCGCGACCTGACTGTCGTGGCCAGAACCTGGTTTTGCTTATATACCCTTGCTCTAATTGCTATTTAGCGATTGTTTAGCCTCAATTAAACACTATTATGAATAATCCAATCTGAATAATTATGAATGGGCAATAATTATAAATTTAATTAATTTAAAAGCTATGTGCACAATCCATTATGCTCTCTTGTTTCTTACACTTGCGTACACTTAACCATCATGTTCGCCATTGAACTCTATTAAATTAGTCAATAATGTATCTGGTAATTTAGCGAAATAAATTACTAAATTCCCTATTTAATTAATTACACTTGTCTTCATTTTACTCACGCGCTTTATACACCGTTACCGTTTCACTCGGCCTTCGAGCAATCGAGGCACGACGGACCCTAGTTTCTACACACTCTCTTGGCATGGACCACCTCTCCACTGAGAAGACTCCTGACTGGATCAAGGAATCCTTGTCAAGGCCTCTGTAAGTCTTCTTGGCTTTGGCGCACGTCCTTGGCGGACGAGCTGGTTGTACCTTAAATCTTGTTACACCCTTAGCGATCACATGATCCAAATGGCTTAGTATTTCCTTCTTACCTTGTGCTCAAGCCGGATCATTTAGTCTGTGTTAATAGCATGGCTAGTGGGCGGATGTGACTTCTACCATACTGTCGGTACCCGACCTGGTGCTGTGCAACTTTTACTCTCATGGTTTAACGATGTTTTACGATTATACCCTTTTCTCATCTACTATCTCGTTACTCTCATCTGTTGACTTTCACTCTGTACTCTCATATATTTCGTCTATTACTCTCATCTCTTCTTGGTACTCTATTTGGCCATACAATTGATTGTCTAAAACCAAACAAGTGCTATATGCCAGTGCAATAGGGCCGGTCTGCTCCTGGGGAGAGCTCCCGAAGAGTGCTATTTCCTTGCAAGGGTTACATGATCAGGATGTGTACGACATGCATCTAGTGCCATTTAATACTATAACAATTAATCATTGACAATCAAGTGCTATCTATTCAAGTGCTATACAAGTGCAATTATCGTTACATGGCCACTCTATTATCATTGTCGTTGTGCTATTTTCACTATACCAGTGCTATTGCTCTCTTGCTATCGTTACTTGCTCTACATGACTATACTCTTTCGTTACCCTGCCATTTAAGACATTAATTATTTGAAGCATGCTTGTTCTCATGAGATATTAAGTCCTACTGGGCGTTATTAGCTCATCCTACGTATTTATTTCATGTGTTCAGGTGAGTCAGATGGAGATGACCACACTCACGAGGATGGGTACTGTAATCACAGGGATTGTGCTTCCCCTCGACACGGACATGGATATCAAGTATGATAGCATGGGAAAAGGAAGTGATCGCCACCTAGATAAGTTGCCTAATGATGTAGAAAAGACAATGGCTAACTTAAACTAGGAAAAAAGGAAGAGAACAGCAAACTGACCTGGTGTCGCGGTCGCCATGGCCGCCGCGTCTCTTGTATCGTCAGTGGGAATCGACGGGTCTTTGTCGTGTCACCCGAGGCCGTCGCGTTCTCTGAATGCGGGAGATTTGTGTAGTGACCTTCTTCTAGTCCTCCAGCCGGCCAGAGCACTAGAGCTTCTCGTAGATTTCGCTTTTTGCCTGCCAATGAAAAGAAAACACAAAGAAACGACCCTATTAGAACATGTAAAGTGTAGTATCTACTCTAAAAGACGAAATGAGATGGGAGATCATGGTGGGGACGCACCTAGGGTGGTTTTAAACCCCTGTGGGTATGGGAAAACGTAGGTGGATGGTGGATGTGCTCTATCTAAAAAGGACGTAAAAATGCATGTAGAAATAGAAAAGAGGAAGAGGAAGGGAATGAGCCCCCATTAAGGCGACTTCCTAGCGTGGAGGCAGCTCCAACGATGTGCCAAGAGGTCCAGGAGATTGCTGAAGTCGCCCTCTTCACGTTCCTTGCTCCATTGATGGCGAAATGAGTGAGTTACGAGGAGTGGAATGTGAAGGGAAATGAGTGGAATGAATGGCTGCGTGGCTAAGTCTTGTTCAGAGGAAATTTTGGCAGCCCTTCGGGGTGATCATGAGGTTCTCCTCGTCCATGAGGAGGGGCCTTCCTTATATAGAGCTTGGAGTGAGAAAATTAGGTATTATCTCCTCAAAAAGGTGTGGAAATTAAAAATGGGGGATAAAGCTATATCAAAATCGGATGTAGAGTCCTTAGGGGAGCTTAGGAGAGTCCTTAGGGCCGAAAAAGTGCTCAAGGGGTCGGGATAAACCTCTTGGACCAAGTCAAAGTGCATGGGAGGATAAATAGGATGTGGTTATGGAGGCCAGAGATCTCGGTCCTTGTCGCGTCAGATCGCGGGGTCGCGACTAGAGACGCGACGGTGCGGAGGGTCGCCATAGTATTGCCCACGTGCATGGATAATGCATGGGCTGTCACGGCGGCCTAACCCGTCGCGACTAGAGTCACGGCGCCACGATGCATCGCGACAAGGAATCTGAATTATTTTGGATTATTCTCTCTAACCACATGATAAATAGGAGTCACACTCCCCTAGGGACTCTCTCAAGTGATTGATTTCGGGATTTCAAGGCATGTTATGGATTAATGGGCTCAATTCAAGGCAAGTGATGGGCTCAAGGTGAGCGACCAATTAGGGGCCCACTAAGGTGGCAAGAAATGTGGTTCACCCTATTAGTCATAATCGGGTGTCTACAGGTACGAGGATGATGATCAAGAGTGACCCTTTCAACAACCATTAGCTTTGTAGTTAGTAATATAGTTATGAGTCAGTTAGCCCATATGTATTAGTTTAGATTTGAATAAAGTACTTTGGGCCCTAGTTTGGCTCTGATCATTGATGTAATAGTTAGGTCATGGTGTTTGATGGAATATTAATGAAATTTGAGTTATTTGATGTTATTCCCATTTGTGCAATGGTTTGTTATTTATTTCTCACTCTGTACTATTTAATAACTGTAATATCGCTCCGATATTCTGCATCAGGGCGTTACAACGAGGATGATCTGGTTGAGATCTAGTGGTGTCGGCGGACACTGCCTTGCTTGCCGTGGTTTTCTCCACATTCATGTTTTTGCTTGGCTTTGGGTCACCATTAAGAAACTCGTGTTTGCCTTGTCGTATGTGCTAGCTGTTGCTAGACGTGCGGAGCCATTCATCGGAGTCTGTGGATGACCTCTTGGCATTTTCCATGGTTGTCGTCAGTAGCTGGGACCTCTGTCTTGTCGTTAGCGACAGAGTGAGTTACTGATCGGTTGATCTCAATGGCGTGGTCTGTTGAGGGCTTAGTCGCGTGGTTTCTGGCAAGCGGTCACAGTGTTTCTGGTCGGCTTAGTGCACGCCTCACCTGTGGAGTTGTCGACATCTGCTTGTTGCTCCGCATCGTTGTTGTGCGTTCTGCTAGCTGTCGGATGTCTGGTTAGCACTCCCTTGCGGCAGGGTAATCATGGTGACAACCGGGAAGTCGCGGTGCGACTTAGTGGTCCTTTGCACCTGTTGCTTTCTCCGACCGGGTTTCAACCATGATTTCGAGGATAAAATTATTTTTTTGTTGGATGTATTGTAACATCTCGGGCTTTTCGGCTTTTCGTTGTGTGGGGGATGACTGGCTTGTCGCGATGGAGGTGCCCATCGTGACAGTCATCCCTGTTGCGACCGTCTTTGGCGTCGCGTTCTTGTCGCACCGGTCAACGGGTCGCGGACTGCTTTCTACTTTTGGTCGTCTGGCTCCTATCAGAGCTCGTGGCAGAGCGCGGAGGTTCGTGGGGAGTAGGAGCGGAGTCGTGGGAGCGAGGAGGAGGTGGCCATCTCATCGTGAAGGCCCCTTGGGGTTTAGTTTCGTCTAACTAGTAGGGATTCTTGTGCCCTTTCTTGTTGGTGTGGATTGGGAGTCCATTTTGTGGAATGCATATGCTTACTGCTTTCACCATGCTCCCCTCCCCATGGTTTTAGTATTTGTAGCATGTGGGGGACACCAGGATGTGACATTCCGGCGGTCGGCCTTCCAACTGATGTCGCGACCGCCGAGCGCGTCGCGACATCAGATAAGGAGTCACCCCGGTCCGACGCGACTTTATCGCGGCGCGGTTGGCCGTCGCGATAAGGGTCATGTCGCGACCATGTTTCCTGTCGCGACAAGGTTGCTGTCGCGGCGTGGTCGGCTGTCACGACAGGGTGTTGCACCCTAGTTTCCTGTCACGACAGCTCTATTGTCGCGACCCGCTTCCCCGTCGGAACAGGGCTCTTGTCGCAGTGGCCCTAACCATCGTGATGTGATCGCGATGGGCTAGGAGGGCGCGACAAGACCTGTGTTGCCGTGGGTGGTTCCGTGGCACGTTTGGCATGTCGGCTTGTGCCCTAGGACAGGGTTGCCCAGCGGACCTTCTAGTAGGAATGCGGTAGGTTGCCTCCCTGTGTTCACTGCCGAGGGAGTTGACACCTTCGTGGCCGTGTCCAAGCGACGGCGCTAGGAGGCTCACGTCTATTTAATAATCGATGGTCTGGTTGCCGATCGATTATTAGAAGAGCGTTGGTTTCTATGCTGCTTGGTGGTGTTCCGGTTTCTCAGGCTATGCCGTGTGTGCCGGCGTTGGCGACGTCCCTTCTGGAGGTTGTTCCCGAAAGGGGTGCCGTGCGTGCCTATGGCCGATGGCTTCTCTGGGTTACGAGCCAGTGTGCTGTTTCTGTTGGTGTTTGCCACACCAGTTCTGTTTCGCCGGGCTCGGCACTTGAGGGCTTGTCCGTGAGATAGGTTGTTACCGTTTCCTTGGACCCCTAGCCCCGCGCGCCTATGTTAGAGGGTGTTGCTCCGGGAGGTGGGCGTGCTCAAGTTCGGACTTGGAGCAGAAGGGGAAAACTGTGGGACAGCGGTGTGAGCCATTTGTAGAGCTCTCTTAGTTGGCCTGGGTCCTAGAGGTGGTTTGATGCTCGTTCGGTGCAGACCAGCCAGTCCTTCTCACTACCTCGCTCTGTGTTGGTTCCGGAGTCCCGTAGGGAGGTCAGGCGTGGGGCCATAGTTCGGCCGACTATGTGGTTGTGGTTGCTTAGTCCACGTGTATCACTCTGACGGGAGGGGGAACCTGGACTAAGGCACTTGTGGCGGTGGTTTCGTAGTTCTTGCAGTGTCATTGCTTTGCACGTTGTTTCCGAGCTTGTGTTCTCGTTGCCCCGGTTTACACGGTGTCTCGCTTCCTTGGGCTTAGTCGTGTCTCTCTTCCTTGGGCTTTGTCGATTGGCCTTGTGGGCCATGTTTAGTGGTTTCCATTTTGCAGGTTCTCTCGGGGTGTCTTGTGTAGACACATAACTGTTGTTTTGGTAACCCGTTCTTTGGTGTCGTTCGTGTGGCACCGGTAGGTGTAGTTCCCTGACCTCGTGGAGTTTTTGAGGTTCAAGTTGGTTCTGCTTGTGGACCCTCGACCTTGTGGAGGTCTGAGGTGGTCGTGCCTGTGGTGAGACGTTGCTTCTCACATGGTTGTTCGGTGTCTCTCGTGTTGACACCTGGTTGTTCCTTCCCGACCTCGTGGAGGTCTAGGATGTTAGGTGCTTGTGTCGTGAGACTCTGGTCTCACGTGGTCGCTCCGGTGTTCCGTGAGCTTCTTTGTCTCGGCGACTGTGTGCCGAGGGTTTGCTTCCGCATTGTGTTGCTGTGACCCGACCCTGGTTGTGGGTCGTGGCGTTGCTCTAGTTGCTTCGCATGTGTTTGACTCTGCTGGTTCTGCGGGAGTCGACTTTGGCCTGACCCGGGCTGTAGTCGAGGCGTTTACTCTGTTTCCGCTACTTTGTAGTACTCTGCAGTAGGTGTTTCTCGCTTTACTTCTTTGTAGAGTAGTTTTGCTTCTACTTTGTTGAGTTCCTACTACTCTGGCTGGTAAGGGACTGGTAATCCCTACTGAGCCTTGTTTGCGAGGCTTACCCCACCTACTCTCTTCAGGTAGGGACTCGCTGTCACAGGAGTTCGTTGCGGGACGGTCGTGGTGGTGGCTTGTTCGCCGTGCATTGCTAGCAGTGTGAGTTGTGAGCGTGAGTGCTCCTTGTACCGTGAGTTGAGTGTCCTTTTTGCAAGTCCTCGGGGTATGCCCCTTAAGGACTGCAGCTTTCTTTATGTACCCGTACTTTATTTTGGACATGTGTACATAATTTCCTTATTATTGTATGAACTTTCTTGTTATGGTTATTTGAATTCATTGCTCACTCCTGGACTAAATTCTAACCCTTTTGGGTCTTCGGATCCGTGGTGGCGGCGCAACCTTTAGGGGTCCTGGCAGGGGTCCGGGAGGTCGGGTCGTTACAGTTTTGATGATTCATAGGCGGACGTGACCGGGCAGATCACCTCACTCCAGGCCGTACTGCACTCCGTTGTGTAGGACGGGATGCGGCGAGGAGAGAGATGGAGAAGTTGATAAGTACTTACTCAGACTTTAGTAACTTACCAAAATTTCCAGCTTTAGAGATTTGACAAGTATTCTATGTGCAGCGTGTAGAGTTGGCGAGGCTGAAGACAACACAGGTAGGTGTGTCCTCATCTCGGGCAACGGCAGAGGCCTCTCAATTTGATCTAGACGACTGGCTGGCAGGTGCTCTGAGGAGGGCCGAGGAGGCAAAGGCAGCACTGGAGGAGCGGCTATGTATGACAATGACCTGATGCTTCTTGATTTAGAGGTGATACACTGACATGCTTTGACACAGGTGGCAGAGCTGAGCACTGCTACTGGCCAGGTGAGTCACTATCGTGAGCAGGCCGACATAGCAGTGACTCACCTGGCCAATGGCACAGACAGGAGGAGGCAGCGACGTCCAAGTGGGGGAGCTAACGATGGAGATGGCGACGCTGCGCACGCAGGGGCCACCAGTAGACCAGGCAGAGTTGACCCATTTGCGCATCGAGGTAGCAGCGCAGCTGATCAGGATTGAGGAGCTCCGAGGTCTGGTGACGACTATGAGCCAGGCTCAGAGCAGGAGCAGGAGCGGAGTGAGTGGTGCTTCCGTTAGACAGTATTTTGCGGGTTCCTTCAGCCGCTGGAGGAACGAGGAGGAGGAGAGGCGCAGTGAGGTGAGGCGAGTGCTAGGAGTGTGAGGGACGATGTTGAGATGCCACCTCCGCCTGAGAGATGTGAGGGATCTGAGGAGAGTGGTGTTGGAGAGTGAAGAGTTTGTGAGCCACCTCCCCCTTATCTTGTACATGATGTTTTATAATGAATCCTTTACTTTTGTGCCAATGTTTAAAAATGCTTGAACGATATGTGATTGACACGAGTGAGAAACAAGATCCGAGAGAGAGAGAGAAGAAACTCAGTACATCACAGTGTTGTTCAAATGTCCAGTCCCTACACACTTAGCAAAACAAGTTAGATCTGCTCTTTGGCTCAGCCCCTTGCATTAAACAAGGAATGACTTTGACTTCATAATAGTCAAGAGGCTGAGCCTTATTAAATAGGCAGAAAGTAAAAGGAAATAATACATGCTAAAAAAATGATATGTACATCTACTTATTTTAATTTTTGGGTTTTCTATTTTTTGTGGATTTTTGGGTTTTCTGATTTTTTGTATTTTTGGACTTTTCTGATTTTTTAGATTTTTATTATTTTATTTTTTTTAGTTTTTCTGATTTTTTTAATTTTGGGATTTTCTATTTTTTCAATTTTAGGATTTTATATTTTTTATTTTGGGATTTTCTGATTTTTTGGATTTTGAGATTTTCTGATTTTTTTAGATTTGGTATTTTCTCTAGTGGCACCCTCTGCACTTGAGCGATTAGTTATGAATCTCATCTCCTATCTCATGTTGTCAGATACCTCCTAAGTGCAGCGTGCATTATTCTTGGCTTCCTTATGATGTTTGCCTCTAGTCGCAGTAGTGTTCCTGCACAGACCAGGTGTGGAGTGTTCGGTCATTAGCGGGGATGGGAAGACATAAGGGGGTAAGACTTGGTGTCAGTGCTTGGGACACTGGTTTGTTTGACTCGTGAGGGTGTATTTCATGTGGATTCCGTCTGTTGTCCAGAGACTTTGTGGTCACTAATATGTTTGGGGCATGCGTATGACTGGACTTATTTTCATCCCACGGGGACTTTGTCACTCTTTGCTATGCCCCTATTCTTCTTTTTTTTTTTCAATCATTGCTACTTTGTTATTTTTTCTTTTGAATTGAGCGTCTCTATTTGAGATTTCATTCACACATGATCTACGTCCTCCTTCGTCTACAAGTTAGCAATCCTTTGCCCCTAGGCCTTGTCTGAATAAGAATCGAATAGGCCTTCAACTTCATACACAAGGGCTAAGTTGGAACACTTTTGCTTAAGGGAAATTGACCGCGGGTTGCCGTGCTGTGTGTGTTGACTGGACCCAGGGGTCATTTGACAACCACGAAATGAACATGAGACCCATGGCTGCTAGCATTCCTTTGCAAGATAGTGCCGCTATAGAAAATCTTTTATAAGGGTATAACCTTTTAAGATACAAACCATTCTATGGGTGAGAGAGCTCCTCACTGTCGGCATTCACTAGCCTATACGCATTCCCAGGGTACGCTTCCTTGACAACGTACGGACCTTCCCAATTAGCTTGCAGTTTGGACCTAGGACCTCTAGGTTTTATGAGAATTCGCTTCAAAACTATGTCCCCTTCTTGAAATTTACGTTCAATCACTTTCTTTGAAAAAATATTAAGAGTCTATTTTGATATGATTGTACATGATCGGTCGCGGCCAGACGCCATTCGTCTAGGAGTTCCAGCTGTATAAGTAACGCCTCTTGACGTTCATCGAGATTAAGTTCTTTGTCTAGTTGTACCTTAGAGGAGGAATGAGAGGATCTCATGTGGACATACCCCTTCATCCCGTAAGTGAGTGAAAAGGGAGTTTGCCCTGTGGCGTGGGGAATGGAGGTACAGGAGGCCTATAGAGCATCAATCAATTTCTCAGGCAAATTAGCAAATTTATGAGACTCACAAGTTTCTTTAAAACCTTCAAAAGTGTTTTGTTCATGGCATTGGCTTGACCATTGCCTGTGGATAGCATGGACACGAATGATGCAGAGAAATGTTGAATTTATTACATAGGTCTTGAAGCTCTTGAGATATGAACGGGCGTCCGTGTCGGTGACGATGCCGCTTGGCACTCAAACCGTGAGATGATGTTCTTCATGATAAAACCTGTACACGGTTGAACCCTTGATCTCTGCGAACGCTTCAGCTTCGGCCCACTGGGTGAAGTACTCAGTGGCAGTGAGGATGAATGATTATATTTGACTTGAGCATTAGGATCACCAAAAGTTCCAATGATATCAATAGCCCACATGGAAAATGGCCAAGGGGAAGATAGTGGATATAGGAGGAAGATGGAGCATGGATCTTATCGGTATGGAGCTGGCACTTGATACACCTACGAACGTAGATGGCACAGTCTTCTTCTAAGGTCGGCTTCTAGTAGCCCTGCCTAAGGATTTTCTTAGCTAGCATCTGACTATTCACATGCCCTCCACACTCACTAGAGTGGGCTCCTTCCACTACCTTCCAGGCTTCTTCGTCGAGCAAGCATCTGAGGAGCATCCCATTTAGAGCGCATCTATACAACACTTCTCCAACAATATATATCTTAGAACCACTCTACGGATGGCTCTCCTATCTTCGGACTCAGCTTCTCTGGGAAGGCATCGTCTTTGCAATTTGCTCAATCTCATGGTACCATGGCCTTTCTTCTTCAATCATTTCTCCTAGCTCCATGAGCATCACTTCCTTCACTTTTCTTCTCTCTACCTTTACAACTAAAGAATTCTTAGGTTATCAAACCAAGTGTCTTGAATGGAAGGTGCTTCTAACCTATGGACAATGATAGTCTCAGCGTTGCGGTTGAGAGGGAAGAAGAGAGATGAGGCCAGAGATGTCAGGGCATCTGCTAAGATATTCTGAGAGTGAGGAGTGTGAATGCAGATAAGCTGGCTAGGAGTGTGACCAAATTTTCATAAGGCTTGAGCTTAGGGTCACGAGTGCGGTAAGTAGAAAGAACCTGCCGAAGGACGAGTTGAGAATCTCCTATGATCTTGAGTTGACACACGCCTAAGAGATAGGCACATTTGAGATTGGCTAGGAGAGCCTCATACTCAGAAATGTTGTTGGTGGCAGGGAATTGAAGTTGATAAGCCAAAGGAATGGTGATTCCTTCTGGGGTAAGCAGCACAGCACCTATGCCCGTCCCCTAGAATTGAGAGCTCCATCGAAATGGAGCGACCAGAAGGAATCGCGTGAGATGAGTGACAGGTTTTCATCAGGGAATTCTTCTTGAACCGTGTCACTGTGAGGAAGAGGTAGGTGAAGAAGGTGCTCCGCAATGGCTTACCTTTTATAGCCTTTGGACTACAAAGGTAATATCGAACTGTGACAAGAAGCTCTGCCAACGTGCTAATTTGTTGGCAAGGACTTGGTTTGTCTAGGAGATACCTAATAGGAACCATTCTAGAAATCAAGCTCACCTGATGAGCTAGGAAATAGTGCTTCAATTCTGCACCACCACACTAGCGCTGCACATGTTTTCTCCATTGTGGTGAGCTTGAGCTTGGCGGGATTGAAAAGCCTAGATAGGTAATATACTGCCTTTCTTTGCCAGTATCATCGTGTGTGTGCATGGACAGCTCCTAGGGAGTCCTCAATAGTCGACAGATATAGGATAAGGGGTTTTCCTGGGATAGGCGTGTAGCACCTAGAAATTCATAATTAAAAATTTTAGATAAAATTGAAATTTTTGTCAATTAATAAAAAAAATCAAACTAGTTAAAAAGATACCCATCATTATGGCATGCGTAAAAAACTCATAATTTTTTTAAAAAATATAGTTACATCTAAATAATTCTCTAATGACCCATTAAGAAATTGGTCATATAGAAAAATAATTTGGACCAAGTTTTAGAATTTACGTTACCTATTATTGTAATTAAGAAATAATTCGAAAAAACATTATATATGAACTAAGTGGATTAAAAATTTAAAATGAACTTATGGGTAGATTCCAAATAATGTGTATTGATAATCCATCATGAGAATTGGGACCAATGGACTCTCATAGCGCATGAATGAATAAATTCCAGTAAAGAAAAAAATACAATAAAATCCGTAACTCTATTATCCCCAAATTAAAAGGGGGATATTCAATAAATCAAAAACCCTTAAACGAAAATAAGTGATGGGCTTTGTTAAATGGATCATATAAAATTTATTGGGCTAAAATAGGAATTTTTTAAAAATGAATAGTAGGAAAATACCCTAAATTCGTAACTAAAATACCTAAATAGAAAAGGGGTATTAAAGCATT